>CAUYSK010011691.1:0-38940 GCA_963575035.1 Avahi laniger | reverse complement strand
GGGTCCAAAAGCAAGATATTTGACATGACCAATGTTTATGTTAATCAGTTGGACTGCAGTTCCACTGATGTATGTTAGGGTCATCAGTCTACAAGGAAGTCTTCATTGTCAGGCTGATAAACTTGAAATCTGAATAAACTCTCAGCCAAAGTTAGTAGAAGACGCTAAGTTAAAAGTTGCTTAAAGCTAAATAGTACTCCATGGTATACATATACCACATTTAAATTGCAAATGCAAATTATCTACAAAATCAAAGCAACTTAAAAAAAATAGAGGCCTTAAAATACCTGAGGTCAACAATTAGTATAAAGTAGTTGTAATCAATATAGTATGATATTTGTAAATCTTGGCCTAATAAACCGTAACTGAATGTAACTCTCATTTCCAATCACTTATTAACACATAGATAAATGGAAAAGAATAGTGAACCCACATATTGACAAGGTACTAAGGCAAATTAATAGGGAAAATAATATCTTTTCAATAATCAGTGCTGCAACAACTATGTATGAAAAAGAATGAGCATCAATGCTCACATTGTACCACAAACAAAACATTAACTCAATATGGAACAGAGACTTAGGTGTAAAAGCTAAAGCTATACATTTTATAAAAGGAAAGAAATATAGAAAAATATCTTTGTGATCTTAAGAAAGTTAATATTTTTTAAGATAGGACACCAAAGCATGAATCATAAAAGAGAAAATTGATAAATTGAACTGCATAGAAATTTTAAAAGAACTTGAAGAAAATAAAGACAAGCACAAAAGATTGGAAAAATTGTTTGTAGTATATACATCTGACAAAAGATTTTTATTCAGTACATATAGATATGGACATACATATATATATGTTTCAATAACAAAAAGGTCAAGAGCCCACTTTGCAAATAGGCAAAATATTCGAATGAACACTTGACTTCACAAATAACTAACTAAATAACAACTAATAAGCTCATGAAAATATGCTCAACCTCATTAGTTATCAGGAAAATACAAAATAAAGCCATAGCAATATATTACTATAAACATATCTAAAAAGCTAAAAATTAAAAAAAATGACAATATTAACAATTGGTGAAAATGCAGAACAACTGGAACTCTCACACACTGCTGGTGCATTTTATCTAGGGAATATAATATGGAACAACTACTTTAGCAATCAGTATGACAGTTTTTTAAAAAATTAACAGACACATACCATATGAACCCAGCTATCCCACTACTAAGTATTTATCCCCTCCATGTTAAAACATATGTCCACAAAAAAACTAGTACACAAATATTCATAAAAGTTTTATTGACAACAGTTCCACTCTGGAAAATCCATGTTCATGGACCAGTGAATCAATAAACAAAATGTGGTACATCTATATAATGGGATACAACCCAGTGGTAAGAATTCAACCCCATGGATCGATCTCAAAACCCTTATTCTCAACAAAAGAAGCTTGACACCAAAGAACGCATATGATTTCATTTATATAAAATTCTAGAAAATGGAAACTAATATATAATAACCAAAAGCAAATTAGTGATTTCTTGAGACAAAGAACAGAGGAAGGAAGGACTATAAAGGAACACACATTTTTCTGGTTAGTGGAAATCTTCTGTATCTTGATTGTGGATGGTGATTTAATGGGTGAATACCATTATCAATACCCATTAAAGTATGTGCTCTAAATGGATGCAATATCCTTTATGTAAAATTTCCATAATAAAGTTGGTAAAAAATGCAAAGAGAAAAAACCCCCAAGGTGTATTGCATTCAAAATAGAAGTTGTATCGTATTCCAAACGGAAGGTTTGTGAGAACCAGTTATGAGGCTGTTCCAATGCTAAGATAATCTTTGTCTGGACTTGGCATTAGAGATGAACGATACAATCAATAACACTGATTTGTTAGATATGGGAGTTGAGTAGAAGGAAATATTCAAGAATCTATCTTGAACAACTGTGTGGACAGAAGAGCTGTTTACCGAGATGAAAAAATTGGAAATGAACAAATAAATGAATGTGTGAAAAAAGAGTAAATTGGAGAAACTGCCAATGATAACCTGATTATTGGTAGGCATGACCTCCTAAATATTAACTTGTTAATATCTACAAACATTTTCCTTCCTTTTCACTTGCCAATTTCTGGATGGCTCATCTTGGTTGAATAAAGACATTCTTTAGATACAGTACATTATATTAATCTGGGGTGCTTGTGAGGTTCCAGGAATATTTTCTTTTTTAAATCTAGCCCAAAATGATCTCATTTGAATAAATAAGAAATTTTGCAATGTTAATCATCTTTGTTAAGTACCATTTCTCCTCTTTCCTTTAAGAATTTTAAAATTCTCTCTGTGAGGAAAAAACACTCCATGCAATTAAATTTTAGTGTTAATACATTTTGTGGATGGTTTCCTATTTTAGGGAAAATAAATCAGAAGATCAGTGGGCAGTCAGGGAAATGCAATGTTACCTTGAATACATGTAGGACATGGGAGAAGCACAAAGAGGCAACTACTGCTGAGAATGTATCCTAAGGAGTTGATCATATACATGTACAGATATATACATGGACTAATATGTTCGTCAAAGTATTATTTAGAATAATGGCAATAAAAAGGGAAATATTTTAAATTTGGGATGGGTTGCATATAGCATACAGACATTAAAATAATTTTATGTATGAATATTGAAACATCCTTATGACATTATTTTGTTACAAAAGAGCATATCAATAATTATGAACAGTGAGATTGTAATGCATTGTACAGTATAATATCTGTACATATATGTATATGAATGGAAAAATATCTAGAGGTACATTTATATAGAGTATATTTTCAGTTTCAGTAGATTTGTGGTTTACTTTTAAATTTTACTTTGTTTAGCTCTGTTTAGAATTTTCTGAAAATAATATATAACTTATTTAAATAACATATTCTTTTTGAAATGCACATATAGAGAAAAAGGAATAATTGTTTACCAAGCGCCAGGCCTATGAAATATGGTACTAATAGTTTTTGTTATCAATTCCAATTTCATATTAGAAGGGAAGAAATGCACAATCCTCAAAAAACAAACAAAATCTCACTCACGTGTATGCATGTGTAGATATTACAACCATTAATCCAAATAAGTCATATAGAAATACCAGCCCCATTACTCAGCAATTGCTCATTCCCACTGCCATCAGAGGATGGACTTTGACTTACTTCAAAATTGAGGGGACTAGTCCAGTTTTGTTCTTTTGTGAGTACATAGTGCTTGAAGAAATTTGCAGCACAACCTCAAAGTGAATCAGATATTCATATTCACAAAATTTGTGACTTAATAGTTTATACATTCATAGGTTTGATCTTTTTATGTGCAACTCATCTTTGTTCTGTTCTATGGAACCAGGGGGTATCCTCTGCCTAGTGCTGTAAAAACTTTTTGTCTAACTTTTACACAGATCAAAAGAAGAAATGAATTAATATAAACATCTCCAGTAATGGAGAAGCACATGCCTGATGACTATTTCATTAATACATTATAGTGGTATGTACTTATGTTTACAGATGATATGCTTCCAACACATACACATATATACACACACACTTACATTGGGTAACAAAGCATTTGCAATGAGTAAAGGTAAATAAATGACTTTTGAGTTAGGCAAATACTAATTTGAATCACAGCTTTCCATCATTCATTTGAGAGATCAAAGGAAAATTAATCTTTCCTAAATTTAGTGTCCCTGTTAGTAAAATGGGGACACTATGGCATAGCTAGAAGAGTTGTTTCCTTGAGTTAAAAGAAAAATGTGTATAAAGCACCTGACACTTACTAAGTGTTGAAAAAAAATAGTTGAAATGGCTATTATAATACTTAATATGGTTACTAAATATGGATAAGGAAACTAGGGGACTCTCTGGAAATCCCATACATGCATCATAGGTCTACTCTTATATTCATACATTTAATTTCATCTGACTGTGGTCTATAACCCATTTGTTAATAACTAACTTTAAATCATGCAGGGCAGACCCCAAACTAATTGCCATTCTCTTTCATTTCAGAGAAATTTCTAAAAGATGCCTTAAAATAACACTTGGATTGGAGGGAGGAAGGAAAGCCAATATTCATAGAAGCATAACCTCTTAAATTTTAAAGAATTATATTTGAGAAGAATATATAGAATACACAAGTTGGAAGAGAGTTCTGGGAAGAAATCAGATTCACTCCTTTTCCAATTTGAAACATAATAATAATGCCTTTTATTTGTATGGCTCCTTAGAGTTTAAACATGGCTTTTAAATACATCTTTCTTTGAGCAAATTCTTCTTTTGACAGTACTTTCCTCAGTGCTGCCTTCATGGCATCGTTTCGCAAGCTGTAGATGACTGGATTGAGGGTTGGAGGCAACACGGTATAGAATATGGAGAACATGAGGTCAATAGCTGATGGAGAACCAGAAGGGGGTCTTAGAAACTCAAAGCCTGCAGCTGAGAGAAAGAAAGTGACTACAAATAGGTGTGGTAGGCAGGTGGAGAAGACCTTGGTGCGGGCCTCAGCTGATGGGATTCTCAGCACCGCAGAGAAGATGCGAATGTAGGAGAACACAATGGAGATCAAACAGACAAAGGCTGTCGAGGTTGTGAATGCAGCCACTGCAATCTCATTAATGAATTCTTTAGAACAGGCTAGTTTCAGCAGCTGAGGAACATCACAGAAGAATTGGTGAATGACTCTCTCCCCACAGAGTGGTATGGAGAAGTTAACGGCCGTGTGCATGAGCCCAGAGAGGCCCCCAGCAATCCATGCAGCTATCACTGCACACCTGCAGGAGCTGGGATCCATAATGGCCTCATACTGCAGTGGATGACAGATGGCTGCACACCGATCATAAGACATTACTGTGAGCATGGCCACTTCTGACGAGGCCAGAGATATGAAGAAGAAAACCTGAAGAACGCACTGAGCAAGAGAAACGTAACCATTGTCCACAAGTGAGTTTGCAATGGACTGGGGCACTGTGACTGAGATGAAGCAGAGGTCCAGAAGAGAGAGGTGCTTCAAGAAGTAATACATAGGGGAATGGAGACGAAGGTCCAAGGTAATGATGGTGATAACGAGGAGGTTGCCTGTCAGGGCCAGCAGGTATGTTACCAAAAACAACAGTGCATGTAAAATCTGAAGACTACGTTCATCAGAAAACCCCATGAGGAGAAATCCACTCGTTGAGGTCAAGTTGACCATAGTCACTCTGAAGATACCACTTGCAGCTCTTTTTAGGAAGCCAAAGAACAGGAGGAAAAAAATGTGTGATATTTAATGTATCTGTATGTGAGGTAACTCAGTGTCCTCAGCATGGAGTTATTGAAAGCAAGTTAAATTTATTTCTATTGTGATTAATTAATATTCAATTTAGAAAAATCTTTAGCTATTATTCATAAATAGAATACCTAAATGCAAACAACAAGTCAAAAATTTTCTGAAGCAGACTTTGTGTTGTCAAAGAGGGAGACATTGGCGGAAATGATAAAGTCTTTACCTTCAGTAAAGTTTGTGAAAATGGGACTGATATACCAGGATCATTACATTTTATATATGGTACTTTAGTATTATTAATACAATGATGTACCATAGCTGCTTTTGTTAACCATCTAAAATCAGGTATTGATACCACCTTGTGAATGGATCTAGGAACAGCCCTGAGGCAAATCTAGAAGAGATATTAGCTCAAAGAACCGTCATACCTCTTGCATCTGAAAGGCCCTTAACATTTTAAAAAGATTACATTTGGTTGGAATGAACTTCCCATTCTTGAAGAGTGAAATATAGGTTCCAAAATTGTAACATGTGATGTTGGCATCCGTGTGGATGCCTGAGCTTTGGACTTGAAAGATCTTGCAACTGAGGGACAATGCTTTGTACTCGGAGAATACCTTTTAATTTTCAAAATCCTTAGAACAACTTGGGATTCGACATTTTCAGTCAAATTCACTTGAACAAATAATGAGATTTTATAAAAAGTATGTGCTAGGCAGAATGCTAGGTGGGGGAGTATATGCCTTCCCAGTATCATCTCCCATTGTGGCTTCCCCAATGAAAAAAAAAACTGTTTAATTTTCCCCTAGGACTTGAAATACATTAGATAGTGGGAGCCCATTTCTTAAAATAACGAACTAACCAACCAAACAAAACATTGATACATATATAACATAATTGTTAGGGAGGTTGTATGATAATACTTTTTCTATTATATTTAAATGTGCAATTGTGGAATAATACTAATAGAATCACTCTTTGCATCAGAACCACTGTGCTGATTTTTGCTTTTTTTTTCTTTTTAAATCTGTGGATTTGTTGAAAGTTCTATCAGTGTCATTTTCATCGACTTTCTTTCAGAAGACTATTCCTTCATCATTTCTGTCCATTTCTCTACCCTTAACAATGGTATCTAACATATAGGAACTAAGCAATATTTATTCAACTCTCTACATGATTGATTTTAATTCTATACAGACAAAAACTTAGTGATGAAGTCGCATGAGTTACTCCATCAGTATTGTGGTTTGTTCCATTTATTAGTCTCTAAACCATAGGAAAAAGTTAAAAATCACTTAAACAAAACCAGAAATCTGTTTTTGCTATAATTTATTTTGAGAACTCACTGAAATTAATTTTTAGGAAACATGTTTTTCTACAGGGAACAGTCTCAAGGCTAAGAAGGGCTCTTAATCTATCACCTGTGGTTCTGTCCGCTGCTTTAATTAGTGTGGCAGCAGGGATTAGAGGAAGACATGGGTTCTTTTCTTCAAAGGGCTTCTATAGGCTTCTTGCTCCTACAATTTTTGTTCCTCCATCAAGGATGACTTGATGCCCATTGCTGTCAACCCTAATGCTTATCTTAACTTGTTCCAAATATTGGATTGGTAGCTTTGAAATTTAAAATAAAAGATGAATATATTAAAGCAGTTGACTTATGTTTTAGAATTAATTGTCTGTAGCTTGAAAATCACAAGCATCCTCTATTATTTCCCACTTCTATACATATTCTTATTGTAATCTAAAAAAAATCTCCATTTTTTAGCCTCTACATTAAGGAGGAAGGAGGAGGAAAACCACACAAAGAAAACTTCAATGCAGATCTCCTACCAATATTCTGCTCTCAACAACTCCCATCAATATATTTTTTATTTTTATCTTCTTTGAATAGAGAATAATTTTTATATCTGATTAATAATTGGAAAATTTTATTATTTTGATTTCACTATTTGCAAATTGTATTGATTAATGCATTAATACAATGTATCACTTCTCAAATAGGAGAGAAGGGAACCAGATATCTATGAAGACATGCTTAGGATTAAGAAAGATATTGTGAGAACATATAAAACTTGCATTCAATCCTTTCAAGTCACACCTGCATTAAAGCATTTATTTTATAATAAAAACCTTATTATAAAATATTTATAATTTTCATGTGCTATAAACATATTTTTATTTAAACTAAATAAAATAAACATTTATTTGGTGGAGGGTATAGTGGTTTCTTTCAATGTTATTTGTTCCCCCCAAATATTTTTTCTCTCTTCACTAACCACTTACATGCGAATTGTATTTTATCTTACAAAATATTTCTAAACTTTGTCCATCTGTTTTGAACTCTAATATGTTGAAACCTTGTATTTTTTGGAAAGTAGTTCTTCCACTTTCAATAAGTCAACTCTTCTAATGAATTGCAGAAGCTACTCTGTAAATTTGGCATCCTAAGCCTTCCCCGCTTTCCTGCTCTGTCCTGGGAGGTGGCATTGCCAGTCACTTTAATGAGAAAATGTAGGTAATTAGGCGTTAAGTCCCTCAATTTCCTACATACATACAAATGAAATTATCTCTTCAGTGTTCTAATTGCATCCACTCCTAAGTTTCAAAGACAGAGAGAGACCTATTTTCTGCTTTCCAAGTCAGCGACTTCCCCTATGCTCAGCCTTGTTCTATCTCAAATGGCTCTTTGAGACAATGCGTTCTCATCTCTCTTTCATATGTACATACATACAAATACAAAAATATGTGCACACACACACACACACATATATAGGACAGAGCATTATGTATAACCCCATGTCTGACTCCATGTCTAATAAGGTTGATTTATTGAGATTACTTTTAGTAAACCAATTATATTGTATCACTATGTCCTGTGTATGTGTATGTGTGTGCGCGTTTCAAATCATACTATTCTTTTTGTCTGGAATTCTTCCCACTACACTCCCTCTTCATTTGTTTGACAAATATTTAATTATCTTTCAGCACTGTTACATTGTTTCTTTTGACTTAAAATTTTCCTGAGTTTAACTGTCAATGCAAGTAGAATTGGTCACTCTTTGAAGCCCATATTGCATCAGTTGAGATTCCTTATAATTTATTATATGTACTTACTCGCATAGGTTTCTCAGATTATCTAAACTATTCTTAATTTGGAGGTGGGAAATTATAACACATATCTTATTTAGAATTATATCTGTGATAATTCACATAGTCACTGACAATAAACAGGTACTACAGAAATGTTGGATAAATTCCACCAAATTTGGAGAAGTTTCACTTACCAGAGTTGATCTTAGTCAATAGAAACAAATTACAGACTGAACATCTTTGTTCTGTAATTGAGCTGGTGGCTCAGTCTGTGAAATTTTCATGTGAGAAAAGGGCTAAGATACTTTCAAACAAGATTGAACAGGGAGCATAGACCCAAGGACATTTAAACTTCCCATTAAGTCAATGATACCTGAAATGAAGCCAGTGCTGCCCAGGCACTAGGGAACAAACGTGTTTGGAAAAGTTGGTGTTTTGGGTAAACACTATGAGTTCAGAGCAGGGGACTTCATAGAGCTCTCCCTCAAGGAATTGCCTCAGTGGAAAGTAGTTCATCGTTATTTTGGTTGAACTGAATCTTATGGTCTGTGTGCATTCCAGGTAGGGAAAAATGAATATTGTATATATATAACTTGTTTTCTGTAGTATAAGTTTTCAGTTAGTTTTTCCTAATAAAATCTATTTTTAATGGACAATTTCAATTTACCTGGTCAACAGTAAGATTATGCATGCTCGTATGGTTCTTAAGTAAAAAAAAGGAAATATTTAGTAATTATTTACTTACATAAACTCATACACAAAAAAAGAAGCAAATAATTTTAGAGTTGAATCAATACTTAAAGATCTAATCTTTCTCCACACACCCTGTCTTTTCTAAAACAACTCTGAAGTTTTTAATTCAGCCTCCATTTTAACAATCTCCTAGATGAATAATTTTCAGCTTTTAAATATCTATGATTGTGGGAAAGGCATTTTTTTATTTAAGTAATTTTTCTTTTGTCTTAATAATGCCTAATGGATAATCTTGTTGTCAATATATTAACAGGTGAATGGGTATTGAGCTTCCCTGGGTGCCAGGTGCTCTACAAAGCATGTTACATGTATTGTCTCACTTACTCCCCACTACCCTATGTATGAAATTGGCACTATTATAGTTTAATTTATGAGTAATATTCCACCCTACTTTTCTCATTTGTCCAAAATTGTATTAATTATTTCAGAATTAAATATTTAATAAAATTGTGGACAAATGGATGTGTTCACAAACAAAAGTAACTAGATGCCATTCTTTCCAATTAATAGAAAGCACAGTGATCTATACTTTCAAATATTAAAAATGGTTATTTGTTAAAAGTTAATTTAAATTTATCTGTGTCCCTGGAATCAACCTAGGAATAATAGTGGTTATTAGTTATATTTCAGTAGTGTTTTCCTCAACATAAACAATAATTTTCTAACTCTCTTCCTGAAGGTATAGTAAATACACTACTATTAGGAAGCATTTATTTAAATTTTTTTAAAGCAGGAATCTGGATTCTGTATTAAAGTTTTATGTAGACCTTTTTGAAATCAGTGAAAAATCTAATTTCAATGTTACTGTAAAATTCTTCCTCTTTTTTTCTTTCCACCTACACTTTCCATTTCCAATTCCTGCATATATAACATTAAGATTCCAACTCCCGATTCATGCCGTGAAGATGTTCTTCCACAACTTCCCTAGGTTATACATAAGAAAGCCCATATTAATTTATTTTTATTAATAGTTGAATTGATAACATTGGATATTCCAAAACTGTTTATTGCTCAGATAGAAAGGATTTTCCATTAAAAGTTTAATTCACAACTTACCTTTGATACCTCCCCATTGTCTATGAAGACAAATGATAAAATGGTAGTAACTGTTGGAGCCATCACCATTTTCCTCCTTGGTATCAATAAAGTTTGTGATTTTGCTTGGAAAATAGTTTACTATTGAATTAGAATAAGCTAGCTTATCCATGTTAAATTTAAGGTGTATATTCCCTGACACCCCATGGGATTTATTTTATTTTTTAAATTAACATACAATAAAAGTGATTTTTTGGTGTATATTCTATTAATTTTAGCATATGTATAGTTTCCTGTAACAGCCACCACAATCAAGATATGGAAGAGTTCTATCATCCTCTGAAACTTTTCCTTACTGTTCTTTTATAGTCATACCCTCTCCATTCATAACCCATGCCAGAAACTATTCTGTTTTCCGTCACTATATTTTTGCCTTTTCAAGAATGACATAAATATGAAATCAATAGTATGTAACCTTTTGAGTCTGGCTTGACTTAACATAATGTTTTTATGATTCATCCAAGGTGCTGCATGTATCAATTGTATTGATCAACTAGTATCAACTAGTTGTATCAACTAGTATTGATTACTAGTATTTCATCATATAAATGTATCACAAATTGCTTATCATTTACCTACTGAAGGAGATTTTGGTGGTTTCCAATTTCGATAATTATGAAAAGAGCTGCTATAGATACTTTTGTATAGGTATTTGCATGAATACTATAAATTTTCCTTTCTCTAAGGTGTATACTTAGGAGTAGCATTGATGGGTTATATCATAAGTGAATGCCTAACTTTACAAAATTTCAAACTATACCAAAATGTATGAAGTAGCTATATAATTTTGCATTCCAACAAACAATGCATGAGATCTCCAGTTGCTCTGCATTCTCACACTTTGTATGGTCAGTGTATTTAATTTTTTGTATTCTAGTATATATGTAGTGGATTCCTGTTGAATTTTGAGAGATCTTCATATATTCTGAAAACCATTCTTTAGCTGACTGAAAATTTCAAATACTTCCTCTGCTTGTTGCTTTAATTTTCATTCTATCAACAATGTCTTCACAAAGCAAAAGTTTTTAATTTTGATGTAGTCCAACAGATCAAATTTCAACTCTTTGGCTAACTCCAGGTCACAATGATTTTCTCTCATGTTTTCTTCTAAAGGATTTCTATAATAGTTTTATATTTTACATTTAGATCTATGATAAATTTTACAAATGAATATAAATTGTTCCAAAACAAATTGTAAAAAGACTACCATTTCTCCACTGAACTTCCTATGTACTTTTTTGAAAATTAATTGCCCGTATTTGCATGGATTTGTTTCTAGACTTTTAATTTTATTTACCTGCTTTATGTCTATCCCTTCACAAATAGCATATTCATTTGATTACTGCAGCTTTCAGTAGCTCCTAAGAGCAGATAATACAATTTCTCCAACTTTATTTTGACTATTCTAGTTCCTTTGCCTTTTTATATAAACTTTGGGATAACATTGTATACATCTTCCAAAGTTTTCCTGCAATTTTGATTGACGTTGCATTGACTTTATAAAACATTTTGGGAAGAATTGACCTAATTATCTAGGATGACTCTTCCAACTCATGAGCATAGTATATCTCTGTTTATGTCTTCTTTGATTTCTTTTATTAGCATTTTATAGACATTACCATACCATTTGTGTATGCATTCGGTTACATTTATACTTAGGATTTTGTTTTGGAACTAAACTACATGATTGTGTGTTTTTAATTTTGATTTCTAATTCTTCATTATTAACATATTAAGGTATGATTACTTTTTGTGTGTTGATCTTGTATCTTGTGACCTTACTAAACTCACTTATTGGTTCTAATTTTTTTGGAGATTCCTTGTGATTTTCTATGTTAGGCAATCATGATGTCTGAGGATAGGCAAAATTTTACTTCTTCCTTTTAGCATTTTATTTTTTGAAATCTGGATAGGCTGAAAATTTTCTAAATCATCAAGTCATCATTCTTTGTCATTTATTTATCTCTTCCATAACTTATCTGTTTCTTGTTGCAGTTCATTATAAACAAGGAAAAAACCAGGCTGCAGCTTTAACACATTGCTTAGAAATACTTTGAACTAAATATCCAAGTTTATCACTTACAAATTCTGCTTTTCACACATATACAGGACAGAATTCAACCAAGTTTCCCACCACTTTATAATCAGGATTATCTTTCCTCCACTTTATATATTTTTCTTATTTCCTTCTAAGCCCTCACCAGAAGTGCCTTTAATGTCCATATTTCTACCCACAGTCTCGTGAAGGCGGTCTACGCTTTTCCTATCAAACTTCCAAAAATTCTTCCAGTCTCTACCCATTATTAAATTCCAAAGCCACTTCTACACATTTAGTTATATATTATAGTAGCACTCCAAAATTGGCACTAATTCTATAATCCAACATGGAGTTTTTAGCCAACTTTCCCCCTAAAATCTTCTATATGAATAATCAAAATATTTGTAATGGAAAGAGTGATAGAGCTTCAGTTGGAGAAATTTACATTAAATGATGTCTTTTTATATGATTTTCGTTAACGTAAGGGATATTACTTTGACATGCTCATTGATTTGTAGTCTTTCTCTACCATATACTTCTCCCATAAACCATGATATATTATAGATATGGAAAGAGTTTAGCAAATTTTTACTTTATATTCCTAACTCAGAAAATGCTGTGCTAATTTATGTTTATAAATATGGCTACCAATGTAGGGGGCAAACCAAACAAAATTGCTTTACATGTCTAATAGGTTTAAACAGCCTTTAATGGGAATACTGGAATTATACCTGATTGTGATATTTTAAGCACTTTTTAAAAAACAATACTTTAAAGTCAATGTATCAATTTAAGTACATTTTTTTACAATAAGGCTTTCCTAATGGAATTGATTACACTGGGAATTTTATGTACACTATACTTATATTAGTCAAGGTAATATAGATTATGGTGCAGTAACAAATCAACCCCCCAAACCAGTGATTTTGAACAAAATACTCTATTTCTTACTCACGTAAAATCTGATACGAGAAATTGAAACTTTCTTCTTTCCAATGACTAGGTTATTCAGGCTCCATCTATCTTGTGATCCAGCCATTTCAAAATGTGCCTAAAGTGACTTTAGAACTTCATTCAGTTAATTCTGTCCATTCTTTCTCTACTGTGTTTTTTTTTATTTCAGCATATTATGGGGGTACAGATGTTTAGGTTATGTATGTTGCCCTTCCCCGTCCCCCCAAGTCCGAGCTTCAAGTGCGACCATCCCCTGGGTGGTGAGCATCGTACTCTTTGTGTATGCGTATGCTTGTCCCCTACTCTTTCCTCCTCCCTCTCTACAGCCCAGCATCCAATAAATGTTACTCTTATATGTGCACTTATGTGTTGATCAGTTAATACCAATTTGATGGTGAGTATATGTGGTGCTTGTTTTTCCGTTCTTGGGATGCTTCACTTAGTAGAATGTGTTCCAGCTCTATCCAGGAGAATATGAGAGGTGCTATATCACCATTGTTTCTTAAAGCTGAGTAGTACTCCATGGATACATATACCACGTTTTATTAATCCACTCATGTATTGACGGACACTTGGGTTGTTTCCACATCTTTGCAATTGTGAATTGTGCTGCTATAAACATTCGGGTGCAGGTGTCTTTCTTATGCAGTATCATTTGCTCTTTTCAGTAGATGCCCAGTAATGGAATTGCTGGATCGAATGGTACTTCTACTTGTATGTCTTTAAGGTATCTCCATATTGCTTCCCACAGAGGTTGCACTAGTTTGCAATCCCACCAGCAGTGTCTGAGTGTTCCTATCTCTCCGCATCCATGCCAATGGAATGTCCTTGTTCTTAGGAAATACCCTTGAAGTTTTTAGTGAAAAGGACCATGATGTCTGTGATTTACTCTCAGATGATTCAGGAAAAAAATGCAAATTTATATATAGAAAATAATAAAGTAAATGTGGCAAAAGTTAATGACTGATGAATTTAAGTGAATGGTCTATAGGAGTTCTAGGTACTGTGGTAACTTTTCTATACATTTGAAATGATTTCAAAATAAAAAGCATGTAAAAAAAACCCAACAGACCTTGCAGCTCTTACTTAATATCTATTTATTGAGGACTTACTAACAGCAGGCATAGTAGGTGCTGGGAATACCATAGGGAACAAGACAGGAAAGATCTAGACCCTCAGGGAGCTTACCATTGAGAGGAGAAGACAGGTGGTAGGTAGACAAGCAATTACAGGCCGGAGGTGAGTTTTGAATGGCACGTACTAAATGCTACAGAAATGTACAAGAGGGAAACATAACCCAGCTGGGGAGCCAAGGCTGGTTACCAGAGAAAATGAAGTTGGGATTTGAAGTATGAGTAGGGGATGGCTGAGTGAAGGGGAAGGGAAAGAGTGTTGCAGACAGAGGGAACAGCACATGTGAAAACATGGAAGTGAGAGAGAGAGTGGCTTCTCTGAGAAACTGAAAAAAGTCTGTTACTGAAGATGACAGAGAGAGTAATAGGACCATTCGGGAGGTGAGGCTGGGGAGATAAGCCAGCCGTGATGGAGGTGGTGATGGTGGAGGCTTGTTAGCCATAGCGAGGAGTTGGGAAGTGTAATATTGGGAAGCAACTAAAGTTTTAATTAGGAAAGCGGCATGAGCAGATTAAAAAAAAGAGATCACTAACTATGGGGTTTTAAATGGGTTGGTGGGGCATTTAACTAGAGGACTAAAGGTGGGAGGTGATGGTGGCTTGGATCAGGATGATGGTGGCAGTGGACTGGAAAGAAGCAGATCTTTTAAAAGATATTTAGCAGGTAGACTTGACAGAGAGAGAAAAAAGAATGGAGATGATGCCCCAGGTTTCCAGACTGGGCAGTTAGATTAACCATGGTTCCATTTACTAACCTACGGAAGATGGGAGGAGGGAGAGGCTTGGCCAAGAAGGGGGCAAGTTTTTATCTTTGTGAAATTTGAGTCCAGCTTATACATTTGATATCCAAAAATGCAACATTGGGCATAGCATAGTCCCAGTCAGGCTGGAGCTAAGGCTTCAGTCAGTGGAGTGAGGATCTAGATGCCCTATCTAACCACACCCCTGATTGATTTTCACAGGCAAAGAATTTGAACCTTTCCTGTAGGGATTCAGGAGTATACAGGCAGATCTGGAGAACAGGGGGTGAGCTGGATAGATTGTTTTTCTGTTCAGCAAACCTACTGATTTCCTCTAGAAATAGCAACTTGTGTTGTCTACAAGTCTCCTCTCCCCAATTCCACACGTTGGCTTCTGTACACCATCCACCACGGGCACAGCTGACTCAGATTGGCCAGTGACAGCCTGCCCTATGGCCTACTGGAGTATTAACAACTTGGACTGACATGAATAAAACACGACTGGTTGCCTCCTTCTTCTTCTTAAAACACTGCTAGAAGGAACTTCACTGCACATGCATATCCTGGCCTGGAGTCCGTGGTAACCCCTGCACGTTGGACAGACCTTTATGTTTGCCACTCTGATGAATCTAAGTTTGATTCCAGGGAAATGTGCTACTTACAAGATGTGTGTTACCACTTCTGTAATTAAATACTGTAAAGGGATACTGGAAAAGACTGAGAAGTCTCCACTTTTTGAGATCATGGAATTCTGACATGTTAAAGCTGGAAAAACCTTATTTTCTCATTTATAGTTGAGGAACTGGGTCCTTTAATAAAAAGAAAAGACAATTAAATCACCTGTCCTAGATGGTTTAGTTACTCAGCAACCAGAAAACATAATACTAGGCTAGATGTTCTCTTGTGGTTCGTGTAAACTCTATTACTCTTTGATTTCATCATTCTGTGTTGGACACCAACCAATGAAACCCCTTAATGATCAGGTTCCAGCTGTCCTCAATGACCTGAGAGAAAGAGTATGGCCGGGGTGAGGATAATTGTGTGGAAGCCCACAGTCCCGTCACTTAACTATTTTCTTCTTGAGAATCTTCCCTTCTTTGGCATCAGCTGACACAGGAAGTGATAAAGTTATTATCTGTAGATTCAGCCAAATCACCACTTCCTGCCTCTAATGTTCAACAACCACTTTTGAATCCTCCCCCCACTTCCCCTCTATTTTAGTTTGAGGTTCAAAAGCACCAAGGAGGTAAATTAGTCCTCAGCCGAGCAGAGCAGGGCCCCGATGCCCTTGTGGTTCTGCCGTTAATTTGCTGTAACTCCGGCACATCTGGCCTAGGCCTCAGGTTTTCCCCTATAGGTCATGGGATTTCTAAAGTTCCTTCAGCTCTGAAACTCTGAGATTCTTTGTTGAGAATCTGAAAGAAGAATCTTATGGGCCAGCTCCCTCTGGGAAGAAAAACGTTTCATGCAGCCCCATGAATCTCTTCTTAGCCCAAGCCTTTTTTTTTTTTTCTTTTTCAGAGCACTGTACCAGAAGTGGGAAAGAGAGAAGCAGGATAACGGGCAACTGAAGTTGCTGGTGTCTCACATGAATTAGAAATGGAGTCAGAGGATGCCAACATCCAAGTGGCCAAAGAAGCTCGTTGCTGAGGCTGAGCAGAGTTTAAGGAAAGAGGCTGTGGGATCCTTTGATGCTCCTACATTTCTCTCTGAGCCTCTGTTTCCTTTCAGTTTTGTGCAAAACTCTAGTCTCTTACTCTTGGCTGGCTTAGAAAAAATTGCATCCTGGTTGTTTCCAAATCAGGATAGAGGTGAGGAAGTCCTGCTGTGGCCCTCCAGTGGCAAGGTCTCCAGTCTCCACTGACAGTGTTGACACAAGTGACTAGCACTGGTGAAATGGAAAGCTCAATTCTGGGGGCAGGACTCCACTGGGGGTGGCAGCATGCCCCCAGGAAGCATTATGGGGTACCATCTTCTCCTGGGGACTTTGGAAGCTCTCAGCCTTCCCTCCGTGTATTGTCTCCCTGGGGTGAAGATGTTGAAAGTTGGAGGTTAAATGACTTGCCCAGGATCACATTGTTGGGGGTAGAGCAGGATGAGAACCTCGGCCAGTCTTCCGAGTCCTTGGTCAGGCTCTCATGCCACAGCTGCTCCTCAAATAAGGGACAGCCCCACTTCCGGAGGATGCTGGGCAGGGATGCCAGCTATTGATATGACTGCCATCCCACTCCCCAGTGACCTTTTACATCCTGCAAGCTGCTCAGACAGTGGAGGAAGATGCCCTGGGGCAGAGGGGATTGCCATATGCAGAGCTGCCCTGGCGAAGATAACAGGTTGTCTGTCAACGGATGAAGCCTACATAGGGCCCGGACCACAGAGCTTCCACCGGAGGAGAAATTAAACCTGTCTTGCACACCAATCCCAGTGCTCTGATTACATTTACAGAGGTCATGGCCTGCATTCTGTCACCATGGAAACCTCTTAGGCTGCCAGGGTGTTGTCTGTGTGTGTGGTTGATATTTAAAGGCGAAGTCACAGGCTGCATTGCTGAACTATCAGCTGCCAGGGGCAATTGCTCTCTTCCACCAGCCTGGGCCCATGTCCTGGTGCTTCATCCCAGAGATAAGAGGAAGCGGGAAAGAGGAAGAAAAGGGCCCACCTGTCGCTCACAGCCAGGTCTTTTCACTAGAGCCAGGTTTGTAGGGAGGAGGGCTAGGGGGTGGAGGTGCTGGGATAGCAGATGAGGGGAAACCAAAAAAGACCCCAACTTTGTTGGAATATAAGCATCTTCTTACAGGCATATGGGCCCTCGTGTTGAGTGGAGCCCTTTTTTCTCTGATCCCTTCTCCAACTCATGAGCACTTGTCAGATTGGCCAGATGGAGCTGAGGAAGCCCCCTTTGCCTGAATGCCCTTGGTGGTTTCGATTTAGCACATCTGGTAGCTGTGTGAATTATGCTGATAACAATAGGCTTTATGAAGGATCTCTACTTCTTCCAAAGACCCCATAGCACTGTCCTGGAAAAAGCTACCAGGGGAGTGACTTATCAGGAATCCCAGGTGTTGGAAGAGGTAAATAATACCTGATTCAACAGAGTAAGAAAAGAACACAAGTGCTGACTCGGCTTGTGACCATCAATTTTTTCTTTAGTCTCAAGACAATTATTTCCACACCATTGAATGGAGTGTAGATAACACGGGCACCTTAATAGGCTGAGAGCAGAAGCTGTTTAGAGGAGATTTCAAGCACTGTGAGCATAAAATGAACATGAATATTCTGCAATATGCATCTTACAACTTGTCATTAAGTGGATGGCCTCAATGATGTGATGCAACAGGCTTTGACTGGAATATTGAGCTCTGAAAGAGGAAATTCTGCATAATAGTCTCATGATGCAGAATACCACATATTACTCAATAAGACGTGTCATTGTGTGGATAGTGCAGAGGCTACAAAGTACAGCAGCATATCAGAACGGCTGGAACCACAAGTCACTTTTCTTTGGGAATTTATGGTCACTCCCTGAAGCTTCTCAATTGTCCTTAGGGGTGGAACATGGTATATCCTGAATTACAACTCAGGAAATGAAGTGGAGCTGTTTGATTTAGTTTCTAATCCCCCAAACTATGAAGAACTCTTTGGTTTTCTTTCCTGTTTCTCCACTTCTTTGGTTTTTTTTTTTTTTAATTCAGTTTCTCATTCACTTTCGTCTTTTCTTTTTTTCTTTCTCACTAGTCTTATTCATAGGCCATCACCCCTCCTACACTTTCTCCAAATCCCTTTCATCCCCTATGACCACCCTGCTGTAGAGGCTGTCCCTGCTGGCGGCTCTCCAGACTAAAGATGCTACTGACTCCTGGGATATATTTGCCTTCTGATTGGTTCTTTCCTGGTCTGTATTTATAGTGGAAACTTGATTTTTGCCACAATGAGTAAAAAGAGGAGTGGATATCTCACGCCTCCCAGATCTTCCCAATGTGGTTTGGAGAATATTACAAACATACTAGAATAGATGGGTCAGGGAGAAAATCTTTGGAGGTGGGCAGGGAGAGTTGATAACCCCAATTTGGTAAAGCCTGGTACCAAGGAAGCCAAAGCCACTCTTTTTATCTCTTTATAGGCAGATTAGCTTCATAAAGAGGAAAACTTTCATCCTTGGAGACCAATGATACCCATATCTTGGTCACTCCTCAAATATATATTTAGTGAGCAAGGAAGATCAAATGAGAGATAATGGATAACTTGTATACATATTTATTGAGCACCTACCAGGTGCTAGTTTTTACAGGGAATGCAGAGATAATAATCATTACATTTATGGAGCATCTACCATGTTTCAGGCAGTTATAAATACTACATATGCTAGTTTTTTGGATCTTCACAACAGCATTGAGAATACTATTACTATTGCCATTTTACAGATGAAGAAATTGAGGTACAGAGGAAACAAGTAACTTGTCTAAGATCACAGTAGGCAAGTGGCAGATTTGAGCACAGGACTGTCTCACTTTAGGGCCACTATACTCTATCACCTCTTTGATGGGGTCAGGACCATGCTTTGTGACATATGCTCTGTGAAGCTTTTGTGAGGGGTGGCATGGGATGGTGGGGAGGTTGGATGCAGGAAGCTGGGTTGGAAGCCATTTCCATATCACTTCTCAAGCAAGATGTTGAGAACTAGACCCAGAGTGGGGACATTCAGGATGCAAAGGAGGTAAAGATTCAAAACCCATTGTGAGGAGGGAAGACTGGCAGGCTTGGTAGCTGTTTGGAATAAGGATGGGGAAGCATCCAAGATGAGTCCTGCATCTTGCGCGTGAATTACTGGGAGAATAGCAATTCCTTTATAACTGTTACAATTTATAGAGCATATGCTACATACATACATCATCTTATTTAAGCCTCACAATAACCCTATAAGGTAGGGATTATGAGCTCCAATTTACAGATGAGGACCCTGAGGCTTATAGAGTGGGTAGGTGGCAGTCAGAATGAGGACCCAGGTCTTTCTGATCCGTGGGCCCATGCCCCGTCTACCGAGTGCTGTTGCCATTACAAGAACAGAAAGGGAAGGAAATACCAAATTGGTGGAACTGTTCGGATATCCAGGTGGGAATGTAGGGCAGAGGTACAAATCAGAAAAGTAATCTACATAAAGGTGAAAGTTGTAGTGGTGGGAGAATGAAACCACTGGGGGTTCAGCTAACAAGGAGAGAAATGAAGGGAGGAGGGGAGAAAGGCAAGTGTAAGATCTAGTGAATAGCTAGGACTAGAGGGTGAGATGAAGAGAGCCAAGGAAAGAGGCAGAAAAATAATAGTTAAGAGGGATGGAAAGAAGACCAGATAGGGCAGTGCCAAGGAAGTTGGTGCTGACAGCAAGAGCAGGTGGCCAAGGCCATCCGATGCTCCCTAGAGGGGACTGGGGAAGACTGAGGATAGCGGAGAAGGTCAGCAGTGTCCTCAGAGAGTCACTTCAGTGGTGTGAAGACAGGCAGGCAGGGGTCAGGACTGAGGAAGAAGGATGTCACATTTGAGGGAGGAAGTTGATGGGGCAGGAAAGGAGAAGAAAGGATGGGAATTGAGGAAGATAGTGGGGGGAAGGAAGATTAGTGTTACAGTTTTTGTTTTTAAGGATAGAGGAGACCAAGAATGTTAGCAGACAGAGGGAAAGACTGGAGATGAAAAAGAATGTGAGACTGAAGATCTGGAAGGTGGTGGGAGAGGGTGGGACCGTGAATTCTAGTGGAGGGATGAGAGGAGAAACAAAGGTGAAACCTGAAGAGTAATGCAATGTGGACCAACAGAGCTGTCTTGCATATGACAGAGAGTGTGGTGTACACTGGGCAAAAATGCTGCTGGAAATGCTGTCCAAAGGTATTTAAGTGTAGACATTTAGAAAGAAAAAAACAAAATGGGCACTGACACAATTCTGAAAGCAAGGAAATAACACATTTTGAGGATCTAAATGTCATTCTAGAGGATGTCCATTAAGGCAAAGGTATTTTCACCTGCTTTCTTGCATGGAAATAATCATCCATTGCTGTTTTTACCTCTGACTCCAGGTAGTGCTTCTGTTTGCATTTGTGAATATTAGTGATTCTGGTCAGATTACACCAGTTCCTCTTAGTGTGCGTATCCTCCAAAGAACACATGCACATGTGCAGCGCAGGCCAGGACTTTCTATCAGATTCTAAACAATGGCCCCTTCTCTCACCTTGAATCACGTTACTCCAACCCTGAATTCTAAGACCTGTAGTAAAGTAAGGGAAAAGAAAGGGTAGAAAGAGATGAAGGAGTTTAGAGAGCTTAAACTTTTTTACCTTTTGAAATAAGAGATGAAAGGAAATGAAAGAAACCCAGTTCTACTTTAGAAAATTGCTGTCCCTCAACCTTCAATCTTCTTAATCCCCTCCCCCAAATGGCTACTTCTTCCATATAGTTTTCCAAAGTTATATATGCAAATATCTAGCCTATAAAATTGGGCTTAGCCTCATCTGCCTCTCATGTAGATTAACCACATAAATTGCTTCTGCATATCACTCAGAGTGCACAGCTTGCCTGGCTGACACATCCCAAATCCCTCCAAACCCCCCTTCAGATTCCCAAGAGAACCAATCAAAGACGGAGAATGCCAGAGTCAGCAACCTCTTTGGTCTTTAGGTCCTCTGTTGGGCTTAGCAGTGCTCAAGGGGAATATCTAATATGGTCTAAGGGATAGGTAAAGAAGATATCAAAAAAAAAAAAAAAGAGAGAGAGAGAGAAATCAGGGAAAATAATAAGGTGAATGATAGAAAAATGAGATATAGAACAAAGAAGGAAATGTTACTATTTAGGTGGAGGAGGACCAATAGTGATTGTTTCACAGAGCTGCTGGGTGATTCCTAGATGGTAAGTATCTATCTCAGGTGTTTTTTCAGTTCTGCAAGAGCTTTGGATCAGATTCTAATGCCAGCAAAGCTCCTAGTGAGCTGGGAGGCCCTGGGCAGAGCACCAGCTCTGTTCCTCGTCTTAAACTTGATCCCCTTGAAGATTCTTTTGAGTTTTAATGGTCCCTCGTTCTGTTCCAAGCCTGTTCCTCACTGAGAACCTGCTTATGGGAATGTTCCCTGATATGATATGAGAACCTGCTTATTTTGTTGTGTGTATTAGGGCAGAGAATCTAGGAGTGTGAGCTGGAAGGGAAGGCCATCGAAAGTGCATTTGTAGGCCGGGCTAGGTGGCTCACGCCTGTAATCCTAGCACTGTGGGAGGCTGAGACGGGAGGAACGCTTGAGGTCAGGAGTTTGAGGTTGCTGTGAGCTAGGCTGATGCCACAGCAGTCTAGCCTGGGTGACAGAGTGAGACTCTGTCTCAAAAAAAAAAAAAAAAGGATGTTTGTGTGAGTGCGTGTATAATTACTAGCTAATTAGTAAGAGCAAGGCTTCTAGCAAGCTGCAGAAACCCTGCATTTTAAGGCCAATAAAATGATGCGCCCAAGTTGGCATTTTATGTTCACCTCTTCTGACGCTGAGGTGGCATGAGGCTTGGTTTCTGGGGCCTTGCAAAGCATGCAGTGAGCCTGGTCTTGGCACTGATAGGATGCATCATCTCTCCTTCCACATCCCTTAATGAAGTGTGCAGCTCTTGTCCTCATTAGGCCTTAGCATTGTCAATAAAAGAGTCAATAAACCTGGTTGATGGGTTGGGACCAAGAGGCTGAGAAGCAGTGGCCGCACATCCATAGGGCAGACGTCAGCTCTGCCACGTATCATGACCCAGCATCCAGGGATCGATAATCAGCTCAGAACAAAGCCTCAGAGCCTGCCTTCCGCAGTTTCCTCTCTAGACCCCTTCACCCAGGGCAGAGCAGTGCCAGCCAGTTCCTACTTTGCTTGCAGTTGTTCCCACTCTGTGCCATTCTGGGTGCCAGATGCTTTTGTTTCTTCCTGATTGGGCCCTCTGGACACCCCATGGATGCATATTTAGTGAGTGCT
This sequence comes from Avahi laniger, assembly GCA_963575035.1. NCBI lineage: Eukaryota > Metazoa > Chordata > Mammalia > Primates > Indriidae > Avahi > Avahi laniger. Next base: position 15,859 of record CAUYSK010011691.1, on the reverse strand, counting down.
CACCTGGCATGAGAACATGTAGACAGCATCCTCAAGCAGCCCAGAAGCCGACGTGGGCCCTGTTTTCTGTGTCTTCTGTCTGCTGACAGTGTGTGAGGGGTCCCGGTGGACAAGGCAGTATATTTTCTGCATGTTGTGCTGCCAGACTCCATTCCTGGCTTCTCTGCATCTCTTTAGATACCCTTATCTTATCTAATTACAAGGAATTTCAGATTAATTTCTTGGCCTCTACTCCAAAGGACCTCTTATCTGTGAGGGCCTTGTATTTTAACCTTGTCATTCTTTTGTTGTTTGCCTTTAAGGGGCGGGTGACTAAGAAGGGGATGCTAAGATCTTGCTGGAATTGGGTCTGGGGGAGGGGAAGAAAAGGGAGGCAGACCTGGGATTTGTGTATTCTGCTCCATCCCCCCGCCTGAGTGTGGAGACAGCTGGCTGCTTTCTTCCATGACAGCCACATGGTACCCAGCCACACAGAACAGGACCCGGGCAGGGACTCGGTTGCTGCCAACCTCGCCAGATCTCTTTGATATTTCCGACAGAGCAGTAAAGGACTCTTGACTATCACGTTTTGCCTTGCCTCTCTTCACCTCCTCTAAGACTCCTTCGTGTGGTTTCCATGACTACCCCCAATCAGATTTGGCTTTCTGGGAAATTGGATTTCAAAGAAGGACAAGGCTTCAAAGGAATTTGTCCATTTAACAGAATGTCATTAGGAGTGAGACTGACTGCTGAACCAGGGTCCTCAGATGATTAAGGAGGGGCTGTGCCCATGTGTGGAGGCAGGTTTCTGTTTGCAATGAGGAACCTTGATGCAACATGACAATACTGTATTGGAATCTGCCAGTCACCAACCACATGCTACCCAACTGTATCTCCCTCTACCCCCATCTCTCTAAAACCCAGAGATTTGTGTGGGGAAGAATGCATGCAGGATACCTACACTGTGAGTTTTTGCTGTTTTCTTCAGGATAAGTAAGCTATGAGAGGTGGTCTGCAAGGAAGTGCAATTTCCTGGGTTTATTGCTCTTTATCAAACAATTAGTAGCCTATATTTGCATGTGGCACAATATCCCTGAAGAAAAGGAGGAGGTTATCAAATTTTCTTCCATTTTCCAGAGGGAAAGCAAGGCAAAGTTTCGGGTGACATGTAGAGGGAGTTTGTTTCTCCTGATTTTTTTTTAATGACGGTTTTATATTTATAAAAAAAAATGTGATGATAGTACAGAGAGTTCCCATATACCTCCCCTTGCTTTTTTTTAACATGATATAAGTACTCCAAAATAATTCCAGAGCAACTACAATTTTATAGGGAGAATGGTGACATTGGGAAAAATGTCCCAGGGGTTCCTGGTATTTGCTCTGAAGCCTGAAAAAGGCAGCCTGCCTACCGCTATACTTTCCCAGGGCATGAAAGAGAATGAGAAGGAGCCAGATTTCCCAGAGACTCATGCCAGCCTCTGTCCCTTCACTCCAATTTGCGACAACTTGTAGGTGGGTCACGTGACCCTGAAACTAAGCCACCATTCCTTTTTAGATGGCAGGATGTGATCAAAGCCATTGCACTCCTTTAAGGATCAAGCCCCCAATCTTGCAGTTGTATCTCCAGAGGGGAAACTATGCCAGGAGGCAGGCACTGCTACCAGGAGTCCTGTACAGTTTCTTCTTGCTGCTCTCACCCCGTCTCCCAGGTTGAGTCCATCATTATCCCCTGAGGCTGCCATAAAACCCACTTCACCTACCTTCCCCGTGTCCTCTCTTACCTCTCTCAATCCTTTCTACATATTAAACATCATTTTTTTTACAAAGAAGAAAAACGATAGAGGTGAAGAAAGACGTGTGAGGCCACATACTACATAGGAGCTCTGGTTAGGTCATTCCCTAGTTCGAAAGTTGCCAATGGATCCCCAGTGCCCACTCAATTGAGTTCAAAATCCCCGTTCTGACTTTGAAGTCCCTTCACGACAGAGCTCCAATTTGTCTTGACATAGCAGTCTCCCCATCCAGGGAAAGAGGGCTACTAGCTCTTCCGCAAGCAGGAGAGGGCTCTTCTATCTTTGTTTACTCGGATCCTTGTAAGCGGAAAGTCCTCTCAGCCCTTCCAAGATAATCTCAGACACCACGTGCACCTTTAAAACGCACACACATCCACCGGCACATTCCTCCTTTTCTTATATTAATCTCCCTTCTTTTATTGACCAAGTACTTTATACCATTTTCATGGCAGTTGGCCTATTGTACTTTAAAAACAGTTAAACTCTTTATTTTGAGATAATTGTGGATTCACAGAAAGTTGTAAGAAATAATACACAAATGGCCCAGTGCAGTGGTTCACACCTGTAATCCCAGCATTTTGGAGGATCACTTGAGGCCAGGAGTTTGAGACCAGCCTGGGCAGCAAAGTGAGAATCCATCTGTACAAAAAACAAACAAAAAAAGTTAGGTGTGGTGGTCCATGCCTGTAGTCCCAGGTACTCTGGAGGCTGAGACAGGATTGTTTAAGTCCAGGAGTTCCAGGCTGCAGTGAGCTATGATGGAGCCGCTCCACTGCACTCCAGCCCGCGTGACAGAGTGAGACCTTGTCTCTTAAGAAAGTAAGAAAGAGAGAGAGAAAGAAAGAAAGAATACAGAGGGACCCTGTGTACCTTTACCCAGTTCCCCCCAACGTTACAGTGCTATATCACGACCAGAACATCCACACCGGCTGTACTCAGAATGGGACGGAGAGAGCACCTCCTCATGATCTCGTCCTTCACTTTCCTCCCTTTATCAACCGTTAGAGGGAAAGGGCTCTGTTCTCTCCCTCAGCTCTCTCCCCAGGTTTCCCCTTCCTTTCCTCACAGCCTTTTCAGCCTCAGGGAGGCGGGGACGCTTTGGCTCCCTGGACCACTGCTGCTGTGCCACTCCAATTCTCCTAAGTGTTATGGCCTTATATTATTTATTGGGACTTTCCATCATTCCCTTTAAACATGGTGGCTTCCCGGGGATAGTGAACGTTCTGTCCTCTTTTCTGGACATGGAGGCGCGAAGTGGAGAGGCAGCTGAGGGATGCTATGCAGGGCGCGGACTAACCTGTCCCTTGGAGTCAGCCTCCCCGAGCCCCATTTCAGGCACCCCGTGGCCTTTTAAACTTGCCACCTTGAGGCGAACTGTTCAGTATTTAGGGTGGAGTCTCCAAGAGCCGTGGTTCCCTTGAGTCGTGTGAAGTCTTTTCTTTTAGTGGGGGGCCCGGAGGGCGCACCTTTGGCTTCCCGTGGGGCGGTGCTTCCCGCGGCCCCAATCTTTCTACCTCTGGGCTGGCACCCGCGCACAGGCGCCCACCGCTTCTCCCGGCCCGCCGCGCCCCCCTCCTCCCCGGCTCCCCAGCCCTGCCGCCCACCCGCGGTGGCCCCCGACCCGCTGCGCGCGCCACTTCCTGAGCGCGCCCCGAGACCCGCGGCCCCGCCCTGCGGCGGCGGCAACAGCGGCAGAGGCACAGGTGCCTCCGCGGCGCAGCCAGGCCGCCCTCCGCCCGCAGCCTTCCGACCAGGGCCCACTCCCCTCCCGCCTCGCGCTCGGGCCTCCCTCCCGCCCCGCCAAATGCAGGCCGTCGCCCTCCCTGAGGAGATCTGTTGGCTCCTGGAAGGTAACACCCTGGCCCAGCCCCAGGTCCCCCGACCCCCTGACCCCTCCGGAAGTCCCTCCAGTGCTGAGCTCAAGGCAGGAACTGAGACACCAGACTTCCCAGGCCGGGCCTTTTCTTCAGCTCCATCACTCGCCTCCTTCCAGAACCTCAAGGCTTCTGGAGTCCTCAACCTCCCAGAGCCAGCTCTCCATCCTCCCACCTCAGGGCCTCTTTCTCTCCCTTTAGTTCCACATTTTCTTTTTCCTCAAGGCCTCAACTCCTCCACTTATCCTCCCAGGCTTCTGAACTCCTTCAGGCCCGGTGCTTGGTCCCCCACGCCACCTTGCCGGGTCTTCAGCCTGTGCCTTTCTCCGCAGGACTCCACATCCGTAGGGTCTCTTGTCCTCCTCCCTGCCCAGCCGGGACTTCGGCACCTCTCACAGAAGACTGTGCTCCTTCCTGCTTGGAGGTCCCTGGGGCTCTCAAGGGGGCTGCGAGGGGCTCATGGGATCCTGCGGGCCAGGCCGGTGGGACTGAGGTGGTGTCGGCGCCGAGACCCCAGGCCTTGCCTGTGCCAGCCTGCGGACGGCCGGGGGTTTCCGTGTCCGACTCAAGGCAGGCTCGTGCTCAGTATTACGCTTTCTTCTGTTCTAGAAGTGCCCCACTGTGGTGTGTTCACCTTCACCCTACAGCGCCCAAGCAGTCCTTTAAAGAGTTAAAGCCATTATCACTAACCACTCAACGCTAACAGGCACTGTCATCTGCTCGGTACACACTCTTCATAGTGAAAGTCATTTTTACTTGCTTTCCTGTAACTGACCTTCTAGGGAGGACAGAGGGTCTGGAATCTGCAGTTGCACAGGCGTCCCAGGAGAAAGCTGTTCAGAATTAAGCCTTTTGGCATCTAAGTGACATATTTGACACATATTTAACAGATGGCCCGCTTTGGGCAGGTCATACTTTTGGCAAGCAGTAGTCTTTTTCAGTTTCTCTCAATTTAATTGGCTTTATATCTCCATTACCTTGTTATCTTGGTATAAATGTCTCCTAATCAAATATTTGGCAAACCCTTTTGGTCTTTGCATGTAGCACTATTTCCATTCTGGATCGCTTCTACGTAAAAGCTGTCAACTAGGTATTTCTTTTGAGGTGGGGTTTCCAAAATCCATTTTCCTTATGACCCAAGTGAATCTAAACTTTAGGAATAGAAAACTATTTGCAGGATAAAAGAGCATTATCTGGATGTCCAAGAAGCAAGCCGGCCTTTCCCTCTGCTGTTGGTTTCGTATTAGGCTTGTGAAGGAAGGTTGTAATTGTTTCTGGTTTGTAGGAGAGAAGGAACTGCGGCAAAAAGTTTAACTCTGCCCTTGCATTTAAAGATGTAAAGTGATTCTTTCTATTGGTATCTATCATTCAACGAGAGGAAACCTATTTTATAAGCTTGCTAAAGCACACTTCAGTCTTGTGTGCAGGCTTGGTAGAAAATTCCTTTTTATTTTCAGAGGCTTACAATGAAATCCACTCCATCGACATTTTTGATGTGCAATTCTTTATTGTTCGAAACTGACACTTTGGTAAACAACTCATTTCTGCACCTGCCACCTTCCTTTAGCTTAGATTATTTTCTTGTTAGCTGACTGTTTTTAATTGAAATCTTCAGATCTCCTTCTAAAGCAGAACCTTTGTTTGCTGACAAGTAGAGCAGGGTATGAATGGAGATTAATTGCGTGTCACATACTTCTGTATCAAACTTGCTGTGTCTTAACAATCTCTGTTGGTGCTCAGGTCTTTAGAATATATGGAGGAGTCTGAGGTTAAATTATAAGGAGCTTCGTTGGTTAATGTATTTCTTTAAGGCTCTTTTTAAAGTTTGCAATGGGAATCTGAATATGAAGTAGAGAAAAAAATGGAAAGTGGGATTCGACCACTGATTCTATTGAAAAATGTTGGAAGAATATGTTTTGGAAAGGTTCCTATGATAACATATTGGTTATAGGTTGTATTTTCTATGGAGCATCATCTCTGGTATAGATTAGCAGAATTATTCATTGTGTTACAAATAATTTGCAATATTAGAAACCAAAAATGGCCATCAATTTGTCATCTGTTCCTATTTACTTGTCTCCCCCGCCACACACTTTTAAAGGTTAACTGTTGACAATTAGAAAATACATAGGTCCTGATCTCTGTATAGTCACTCTGTGGGAGGGAGTCACAGGATGTGAGACTTTAGTGCTGCCACATGGCTGTGGGGGTGGAGTTTCCACAATAAATTACTGCTTTCATAAACCAAGGCATAAGCATTTGCACAGTGATTTAACACTGGCCATCACAGCTATAACATAAGCATTTATTTATTTATAACTACACCAGCGTAAATGACAGGGGCATTTTTTGACATAATGTATGTGCTTTTAAAAATAAAGTATGCAAAGCATTGTGAAAGGTTTATACCAAAATTTTGCATAATGAAGAAGGGAAGGTCTAAAATTAATTTTGTTTAAATATAAAATTTTAAACATTTGAAAATGTTTCATTCAACTTAGGAACCCCACTTCTAGGTATCTGTTACTGAAATTAAAGGACATGAAGGCGCATATGGACGAAGATCCATCCAAGATGTTGATGAGTTGGGAAGGTCAGGGTAATGGTTGAATGAATTATGGGACATCTGTTTTATGGAACACTTTGCAGCAACTAAAAAGGATTTGATGGATCTATATATATTGGCTTGAAAAATGCCCATGGTTTTTAAGACTAAAAGATAAAATGCATGATAGTATATGTTATCCCATTTTTGTTTGAAAACACAAAACAAAACAAAAAAGGTCTCAATATGTTATGTACATTTGTGTAAGCCTAGAAAGAAGTAAAAAAGCTGTTAACATTGGCTTCCTTGGGAGAAGAGTGAGAGTTTAAGGGAAAGGAAGTTACTAATTTTTATTTCATACATCTCTGTGTTGTTTTAATTGTGGCAATGATTATGTATTACTTGTTTTTAAATTTATTTTTATTTTTTATACTTACATGTGAACAAACATGTATAACTTTCATAACCAGGAAAAACAACCAATAAGGTTATTTAAAAGAAAAAGGAATAAAAGACAAATAGAGGCCTCGGAGAGGTCAGGGTGCTAAAGGGCCATTAACCATTTTTGTGATTATATTTTTCCCTTTATAGCCATGGGGGGGTATGGAAGATGGGGAATTTTAAAAAAATGCTCTCTTGGATTTTTGGCAAATGTCAAAGCAGTGAGAGGCTTCTAGAGTAACTCAGGAAATGACTTCCTCAGATAGATTCTGTCAAGCTCTCATGTAGAAATAGTAACTAGTCCCCTATCAGCAAATAAGTATTTTAGAGATAAGTAGAATGAAGGGTGCCTTCTGCTTTATTGAAAGAGGAGGAAGTATTCAGATCTGTTTTCAAATAATAGGGCTTCAGATGCAGAAGTTATCTTTTTGTTTTTGTTTTGTGATAACCATGCTGAAAACAAAAACAATGGAGTGCTGGCAGTTTGCATAATCTTTGTTCCACAGATATATACATAATTGATCTCTTCTTCCTGGTTTTTCTAGCCCCATTTTTGAAGTAAGAAGCAAAAGAGGCAAGTATGAAGGAGGTGGAATAGATATTTCTTTGGTTTACAATTTGTCCTGTGTGATGGAATGGGGCCTACTGACTTTATCCTGAGAGCTGATAGGTTCCGTCTGCCTGTGTGGTACCTAAATTCTTCTCAGAATATGGATTTAAGCCAAAATAACATCAACAACCTGGCCGCCTGTAGTAGCAATTGCTGCATTAACGCTGATTCTGATATGCCTACAGTTACTTATTTTTAAACTTCCTTGGGAAGAAGCAGTCATTAATCATTTCCTTCCAGATTATTCTCCAGATTTGTATTGGTCAATGAAGCCAACCATAAAATCCTTTTCAACATAGTAAAACTCCAACTATGGGGAACTTGCAAGAATGAGTTGCTCTGGATAGCTGAGGAGATTCTCTTTAAGCACTCTAATTTTTTATTATAAACATTCGTGATCAAGTTTTTCTAAAATGCATTAGGAGCTTTTCTTCTTTAACCAACCAGTCTACATTCAAATGGATTGCTTTGGAACATTTTTTTTTAACTCAGAGTGTTACAGTGAATGTCTGTTATGATACTTTACAGAGATGTATTGAATTGTTTAGGATGTTTTGGCCATAGTTGCCTCTGAACTGCTTTGTGAGTGTCTATGTCTGTGTTATATTTGTATTTTTGTTATTTTTTTATTGCCGTGAGGCTAAAGTCTATCACTTTTGCACTGTTGTTTGTGTATCTACATCCTCAATGCTTCTGAAACATCAGATAACAAGTTAGTTGGAATTAAGATATGTGTGAAAGAAGGTATGAAGGGCTTTGTTTTTTTTTTTGTTTTTTTTTTTGTGACAGAGTCTCGCTTTGTTGCCCTGGCTAGAGTGCCATGGCGTCAGCCTAGCTCACAGCAACCTCAAACTCCTGGACTCAAGCAATCTGAAGGGCTTTCTTGATGAACAAAGTACCCACGCCTTTAGGCAAGGGCTTTGTGACATGTATTTTGGCTGCTCAATATCTTTTTTGCATAATTTTTGATACTAGGTTGTCATTCAGATTGGTAAGGTTTACTGGTCAGTTGAATTCTGAAAGGTGAGTTATGGCTATAGTTCTATTTCTTTTTTTATGTTAAAATTTTCTGATTATAAAAGTAACAATGCTCATTGTAGATAATCTAGAAAAAACACATAGTAGTATATAATTATTCGGAGTCAACAATCGTGAAATTTCCGTGTTTCTATTCCAGTCTTTATTATATTTCCATACTTTAAAGTTGAAACACATTTGTATATGGATTTCTCAACTTAGAATTTTTTACTTGCTGTTGTCTCCTGAGCATTTTCTTAGATCATTGTTATGGTCTGAATGTTTGTCTCCCCAAAATTCATACATGGAAACCTAATTAGCAATGTGATGGTATTTAGCCTTTGGGAGGTGATTAGCCGTCATGAATGGGATTAATGCCTTTATAGAAGGGCCCCAGAGAACTCCCTTGCTCATTCCACTATATGAGGACACAGTTAGAAGGTGCCACTATGAACCAGAATGCTGACTTCCACCAGACACTGAATATGCTGGTGATTCTGGACTTTCTAGTCTCTGGAGCAATGAAAAATAAATTCCTGTTGTTTATAAGCTGCTCAATTTGTGGTATTTTGTTATAGCAGCCTGAATGGACTAAGACAATCATTAAATGTTGGTTTTTCTCCTTCAAGTGATTTTTTCCTTTAAGTTATATATCCTATTTTTATTCTATAGGTAGTTTTACCCTAATGGCTTAAAAGAAAAACGGAATCATGTCCCTCTGAGTAATAATATTTGCAGTGAAACAATATCTTATGATTCTTTCCTCCAGTGTGAACTATGAACTTGCTGATACGAGATTTTAGATCCTAAGAATTACTGTTTTTATCATGTACATTATATTGAAAGAATTATTTCTGACATTTGGAAATTATCTTAAAAGCATGTTTATAAGGAATATTTTTCCGGTTAACTTATTCATTACTTATTTTTTGTACCATGAATTTTTTATTCTTGAACTCTTTCTTTCATCTCTTAGGTATTTGGACTGTGCGGTCTGATATAGTAGCTGCTAGCCACATGTGGCTATTTAGATTTAAATTAACTAAAATTAATTAAAACAAAAAAATTCAGTTCCTCAGTTGCGCTGGCTGTATTTCAGCCACTCAGTAGCCACAGTGGCTACTGTACTGGCCAATACATAAAGCCATGGTGGGTGATAATCTAGAATATAATGCTGCGTGAAATATCTCAGGAAGGGTACTTGGATAATATACTGTTTGAGCCTCTGCGTGTCTGAGCATGTGTCTCTCTTGTTTCATATAAATTTAGCTGTGGACATGAAGCTCTGGGGTCACACTCTTCCCCTTCTTCCTTCCTCCCCCCAACTCAGCCTTTAGAAGTTGGTCTCGTTATCTTCTGGTCTTCAATTTTGTGGAGGAGAAGTCTGATGCCAGCCTAATATATTTCTTTTATAATCCAGTCCTCCCACCCCTTATCTGGATGTTTATAGGATATTTTTCTTTGCTCTAAAAAATATCATTAGATTGTGGCCAGGTCTTAGACCTTTTAATAATTTTGCATAGTATATAATAAACCCTCTTGATATATGGACTCAGGTCTTCCTTTGACTTGGGAAAGTTTTCTTGAATTATTATGCTTCTGCTCCATCTGTTTTATGCTGTCTCACTGGGGTTTAGATCCTAAATATATTGGACTCCTGATTTCCTCTGTTTCATTTCTTTTATTGTCTCATCTTTCATTGTTTTCATTATAGTTAAAAAATTCAACATTTACTTACAAAGTTTTCCATGTATTCTTTTCTCAACATTCATTGTTTCATTTTCATTACATCTATAAAGCTCTGATTTATACATGTAATGACTTTTGGATGTTGTTAAGAATTAGAAATATTCTAAATATTTCTATTCTTTAGTAATAAATCTACTTCAGAGGGAGGCATTTTCTCTAGTTCTTCAGGTGTTTTTTTTTTTTTTTTTCTGAACAAAGTGTTCAAAATGGTCCTGTAAATTTTATATCTATTTAGTTTGCCTAGATTCAAATACTGACTCTGCCACTTTCTTACTATCTGTTTGACCTTGGGCCTCAGTTTCTTCATCTGTAAAATGGGGATAATAATAGTACCTATCTTATACAATTTATATGAAGAATAAAAGAATGAATATTTGAAAAGAATATATAACAGTATCTGGCATGTGTTAAATGCCATCTAAGAGTTTAGTAAGTAAAATTTTAAAAACTTTTTTATTTGAGGAAGTCCTATTGACCTCCTTTTTTTTTTTTTTTACAGCTGCCTTTCCATAGGAAAACTCCTAGACATTACCTTTTGCTTATATAATATACTGTTTGAGCCAATATATTGGTGGTCCATCCTTGCTTTCCTACATTAGGGAAGACTTGTGAAGATTCTTCTATGATCTCCTCTATTTCTTTCCTTCAGAATCTAGTGATTGTTTCAATGAGATACTTTATGGAGGAAGGAGAGAGAAAGTTAGCCTCCTTGCTTTTGTTGTCACCTAGCCTGCAGTTCACAGAATTTTCTTTACTCTTGTAGATTCCCAAACATATAATTTTTCTTTTCCTTTTTTTTGAGACAGATTCTTGCTCTGTCACCTCAGGTAGAGTGCAGTAGCTTAATCATAGCTCATTGCAACCTCAGACTCCTGGACTCAGTGATCCTCCTGCCTCAGCCTCCCGAGTAGCTGGGACTATAGGCATGCACTATGACACCCAGCTAATTTTTCTATTTTTTGTAGAGATGAGGACTCGCTCTTGCTCAGGATGGTCTTGAACTCCTGGCCTCAAGCAATTCCCCCTCCTCAGCTTTCCAGAGTGCTAGGATTGTGCCTGGCCCCAAACATATAATTTTTTGACTCTCATGTTTCAGCTGTAATTTTGTTTTGTAACAAAGAGATTCTCTGGGGTAGCACTTTAAACTTTTCCTAGTCTGTTCCTATATGATTGAGCATTTATCAGGAGGGATATGGGGTCCTTACCTTGTTATAGAACATTTTGTTTGTGTGTGTGTGTGTGAGTGTGTGAAAATAGTATTTTTGCATTAATTCTCAACTAAAAAATGAGATTTATTCTTCCCCATTTCCCTTTTGTTTGTGAAAATTGAAAAGGAATGGTAGAACATTCAGGTGTAGCCTAGATCTGTGGTTCCAACCCCCATGCCACAGACTGGTGCCAGTCTGTGGCCTGTTAGGAACTGGGCTGCCCTGCAGGAGGTGAGTGGCGGGTGAGCAAGGGAAGCTTCATCCGTATTTACAGCTGCTCCCCATCACTTGCATCACCACCTGAGCCCTGCCTCCTGTTAGATCAGCAGTGGCATTAGATTCTGTATTATGGTTAGTTGTATAATTATTTCATTATGTATTACAATGTAATAATAATAAAAATAAAGTGCACAACAAATGTAGTGTGCTTGAATCTTCCCAAAGCCACCACCACCCCCTGCAAGTCTGTGGAAAAATTGTCTTCCATGAAACCTGTCCCTGGTACCAAAAAGGTTGGGGACCACTGGCATAGATGGTAGACGGGCTGCCTAGGCCTTTTGAACACTAGTTAAGAGCTACTCCTACTGGAAGCCCACAACTCCTCTCAAGATCTGGGTGATTCTCAAGGAGCGTGCATTCTCAAGGTCACCTTTCCTTTCAGGCTCCCTTACTCCTGCACTTGCTGTCTGTCCTGGGTTGTGACTGGTGTAGGCCAACTGTGGTGATTTTGTCCCTCAGGATGTTTGGCAACATCTGGAGACATTTTGGTTGTCACAACTGGGGAGGGTGCTACAGACATTTAGTGCGTAGAAGCTAAGGATGCTACTCAACTTCCTACAATACACAGGACAAACCCCAACAGCAAAGAATTGTCCAGCCCAAATTGTCAGTAGTGCTGAGTTTCAGAAACCCTGGCCTAGATATACCCTCTTCCTCAATTTCCACAAAAGCCTACACACATGAAGTCCCTGTGACTGTGGAAGACATCACTGGAGATTCAGGGGGTGCAGGGAGAGGGAGGAGGGGTTTACATTGCAGTCATGCAAAGTATTTCAGTCTGAGTATTGAGCATTCCTATTCCTAAATACCCTTCTGCCATCTTAGGTGTCAGAGTTTACCCTCTGGCCCTCCACCTGATTTAGTTCCCAGCCTTATACCTCTCATTGCCACTTTCTCCCTTTATTCTATCTGGAGCAAAACCAAACAAATTTTTTTTCTTTGCCACATGAAAAGGCGGTTTAACTATCTGTTTAGTTGTTTAGGTTCCCAGCAACACTCGCATACAACAAAACTAGTTATTTTGCCAAACAATGACAATTCTTTCCTTAAGAGGAATTGTAGTGCCAATTATTAAGATAATATTTTTGCCTAAGTAAGTATGATACTTAAGCAGTTTTTAATCATTTAAAATATAGGAAAAATAAGGTAAGTTGCAAGTTTTACCATCATCTGAAAATCTTAAAATATTGACATAACTATCATAGATCTAATTTTTTTCATGTTATAAGCCATTACACCCTACAGAAATCCTATAATTTCTGCTACATTTATTCATATTTATTTCCCTTGTGTTTCCGAGTTCATTGCTTGCTTTTCCGGTTTGTCAGTGCTGCATTATAGGTTAGGTGATTATAACAGATGGCTTTTCAGGTTTGGAGTCTTTGAGTTCCACTGTTTAATTTTATTGTCTAGCTGTTACGTGGAAGATAGGACAGATCTGGGCTCAGGAATAGAGTGGTCTTAGTATCCAACAAATCTTCCTGAAGGCTAATGGCTTTGGTAAAATCATTTATGAATTACTTAAAATTCTCATCTAGGGTCTCCTCCTAACATTTTGCTGATATCCTAATATTAGTATATAACATACTAATATGCAAAGATAAAGTTTGTATTCACATAATAGAAGCTTTACTAAAATATATGGAGTGGCACATATTTATACTTAAACAAATATCGTAGTAGAGTTGGAATTAGTTAAGGTACTATATATTAGAAATCAAGTATGAAAAGTATGCTGGTGTACTTAAATAGCTACAGAAAACATCTCTTAACTAAATTTTAATAAACCTCCTTAACATCACATTCCCTTTAAAATAATTTTTATTTCTGGTAAGTTTTCGTGTGAGCCTCTTTATCCATCCATCTATTCGTTCCTTCCTCTCTTCCCTCCTCCCTCCCTCCCTTCCTTTCTTCTATTTTTCCCCCTTCCTCCTCAGTACTTCATTAAGGTATGATTTACATACATAAACTGCACTAATCTTAAGTTATAAAACTGGACGACTTTAACATGAGTGTGCATACACACACACACACACACACACACACACACACACACACCTGTGTGACTACAACCCAGATCAAGATATAAACATTTCTATCACCCTAGGAAATTTTCTTTCCAGTCAGTACTCCCTCCCGGAGCTAATTATTATTCTGACTTCTATCATAGTAGATTAGTTGTGCTGTTCTGGAATTTCATGCAATCAGTATATACTTTTTTGTGTCCATCCTCAATGTAATGTTTTCGAAATGTCTCTCTGTTGTGTGTATTGGCTTGTTCCTTTTTGCTAAATAGTATAGCATTATGTGAATATTCCAGTTTGTTTATCCATTCTTCTGCTGATGGATAATGAGTTGTTTCAGTTTTTGGCTGTTTATGAATATAGCTGCTATGAGCATTCTCATATAACTTGCTTTGTGAACATAAGCATTCATTTCTCTTGGAAAAATATCTAGGAGTAAAATTATTGGATCATAGGGTAGATGTGTGTCAAACTACAAATAGTTTTCCAAAGTGATTGTTCCCATTTTATACTCCCACCAGCAATGTATAGGAGTTTGAGTTGCTCCATATCCTTACCAACACTTGGTATTGCAGTCACTTTATTTTTAGACTTTCTGATGGATGTCATGTTCCATGTATTTTTTTTAGGTACGAAAATAGCTGATAGATATATTTTAATTGTAGAATATTTGCACAACATAGAAGTATATATAATGTATAGATATGTATATATACATAGAAGTATATATAATATATATAACTTGATCTTTTTGGCCGGGTGTGGTGGCTCACGCCTGTAATCCTAGCACTCTGGGAGGCCGAGGTGGATGGATCGCTCAAGATCAGGAGTTCGAGACCTGCCTGAGCAAGAGCGAGACCCTGTCTCTACTAAAAATAGAAAGAAACTATCTGGACAACTAAATATATATATATATATATATATATATATATAAAAAAATTAGCCGGGCATGGTGGCACATGCCTGTAGGCCCAGCTACTTGGGAGGCTAAGGCAGGAGGATTGCTTGAGCCCAGGAGTCTGAGGTTGCTGTGAGCTAGGCTGACGCCATGGCACTCTAGCCAGGGCAACAGAGCCAGACTCTGTCTCGAAAAAAAAAAAAAATATTTGGTTTTTTAACATAGTGGTGTTGGAGACTTTTTCACATAAAGCAATCTGTGTATTCATCCATCTATGTGTGTATATATAAATATATATTTAAATAGCTGCACAGTATTTCACAATTTATTTAGCTATTGTCCTATTGATGGATGTTTAGGTTGTTTCCAAATATTTTATATTTCCACAGTCCTGTTGAGAACATCCTTATCTGTGGGTCTCAGTGTACCTATGCAAATATTTCTATGGGACAGACTCTTAAGATTCTCAAATGAAGATTACAGAAGTGTTAATCCTGGATTTCTAGGTTGGCCACTAGTTAAAACTTAATCTAAAGCACTCTCTGTGTTTTCGTTTCTGAGTTTTGTTTTCTCTGTGTTGTGAGTATACAGGTATTTTCCATTTTTCCTCTATAGGAGGTAGAAGGAGAATTAAAAATATAAACACCATGCATTTCTTGGGTCATGGGGCAGAAACAATCAGCAGGTTAAACCTAACCACAACCAGAACATGCTGACAGCTTTTCTATTGTATGCTGACTTCCTGCAAACCAAAACAAAGCTGGTAGGTATGATTTTCGCCTTGCCAACAAGATTTCCCTCTTAACAAAAGGTAAAAAGTGTATGCCTTAAGGAAACCAATTAATTTTCAAATCAAAAATCTAATGTTAGTAAACAAGTTATAAACAAACTGAAAGTCATTTTCCCCTACTATGGTACTTTTATTTCTTTTGCATGAAAATAGATAAGACAAGGTTTCCATGAAGGCTTTGATTAATAGGACAGGAAAATTGGACACTGAAGTTTTAGAGGTTGGATGTCAGTGAGATATGTAAGAGTGACTGCAGAAATCCTAATGGTATGATAACATCAGTATAACTGTGACAAGAAATTAGGAATTATATTTGTTTATACCAGAAGCTGTCAATGAGACTTTACAGAAGTTGGATTATCAACTAGCTTGGTTTCTTCTATAAAATAGCAATATGTTTCAAATATGTCCATCCTATTGCGTGGTGCGCATTGCACTCTTTGTGTACACATATACCCG
Organism: Avahi laniger; assembly: GCA_963575035.1. Lineage (NCBI taxonomy): Eukaryota > Metazoa > Chordata > Mammalia > Primates > Indriidae > Avahi > Avahi laniger. The sequence continues at coordinate 193 of CAUYSK010011691.1, read as the reverse complement.
TCCCCTCCTCCCTCCTCCCCTCTCCCCCTTGCCCAATATCTAATAGATATAATTCTTATATATGCACTTATGTGTTGATCCGTTAATACCAATTTGATGGTGAGTACATGTGGTGCTTATTTTTCCATTCTTGGGATACCTCACTTAGTAGGGGGAGAGGGGGGACAAGGGCAACACACATAACCTAAACATC
>CAUYSK010011689.1:0-16312 GCA_963575035.1 Avahi laniger | reverse complement strand
TTTAGATCAAGTAGAGTTTGCTTTATGAATCTGGGTGCACCTAAGTTGGGTGCATACATATTTAGAATTGTTATGTCTTCTTGTTGAACTGTACCCTTCACCATTATATAGTGACTCCCTTTGTCTTTCATTACTTTTGTTGATTTAAAAACCAAGTTGTCTAAGATCAAAACTTCCACACCAGCCTTCTTTTGGCTTCCATTTGCTTGAAATATTGTTTTCCACCCCTTTACTTTGAGTCTAAATGCATCCTTGCAGATTAGATGCATTTCTTGGAGACAGCAGATGCTTGGCTTGTTTTTTTTTATCCATTCGGTCAGTCTGTATCTCTTGAGAGGGGAGTTCAAACCATTCACATTTATTGAGAGAACCGATAAGTAGGGTGAATTACTGTTCATTCTGTTGGGTTGCATTTTGTTGCTTTGTTTTCTGTCTTGAGCCATTGTGGAATCTAGCCTTTGATGTTTAACTTTTGAGTGGTTTCACATTCTTCCTTTGAAGAAAAGTTCTTTTCTTTCAGTACTTGCTGTTCCTCAGTCTTCTAGCCTGTATGATTTGTGATGAGAAATCTATAGTCATTGAATAATTAATTGTTCCTCTATAAGTAATGTGTAGTTTTCTTTAGCTCCTTTTAATTTTTTTTTAAATCTTTGGCTTTACTAACTTGATTATGATGCCTCTAAAAGACATAGTTTGCTTGAAGTTTATTCTGCTTAGATTTGGTGAGTTTCTTGAATTTGCAAATTTCTCTGTTTCTCAAGTTTGAGATATTTTTGCTGATTATTTATTCATATATTTTTGGTGCCTCAATTTCTAACCTCTCTTCTGGGACTCTAATTACACTAAAAATTTACACTAAAAATTACACTAAAACTCTAATTACATTAAAAATTTGAAATTTTTAAATTGTTCCATAGACCCTTCAGGCTCTGCTCACCTTTTCCATCTTTAATTCCCCTCTATTCTGCAACTAGGATAATCTCCAGTGATATGCTTTCACATATGTTTACTCTTTCCTCTGTCATTTATAATCCATTGTTAACCCCATCCACTGAGTTTTTATTTGTGACATTGTATGTTTCAGTTTTAAAATTTTTAATTCTTCTTTAGTTTCCTGAAAGTTCTCATTTCAGATATTTCAAGTATGTTTTATTTATTCCATAAAACACAGTTTTACAACTTATTTAAATTATCTGTTGGGTAATTCCAACATCACACTCATCTTGGGGTTGGCATCTATTGTCATATTTTCCCCTGAGAATTTGTTACATTTTCCTAGTTCTGTTTACAGTGAATAATTTTGAATTGTATCTGGGTGTTGCAAATATATCATTTAGTCTCTGGGTCCTGTTTTACTTCTTTGGAGAATGTTGATGTTTTTGTATGAACAAAAAATCAAAATGGTTACGTTGAGATCATAAATTCTGACTTGCCTTTTACGTACAATGATTTAAGTCTCTGTTTAGCTCTCTAAGCTTTTACTATGTCGATTTGGATCTGTCTTATACAGGAATAGTTTAGGCTTATGCTGAGAATTTTGTGAGTGCATACACTGAATTGAGGGAACCTTCTTCATGAGCTCTTCCTCTAAAGGATAGAGCTACATTCTGCAGCCCACAGGAGAGCCTTTTTCTGCTTTGTGTAACAATAAAGCATGAATTTCTTTTAAAGTTTTACCCTTCATGTATCCCAGCTGCTCTGCATCGCCCAACCCCCACCACACACTGGGACAAAGTCTTGAGAGACAAAAGAAAACTGGGACACTCACTTCAGTGCAGGTTGCTTCTCTGTAGGTTGCTTCTCTGTGTTTTGACACCTTTCTCTTCAGCTTGCTTTTATCTTCTTTTGTTGTCCCCAGGTAGCTGTTTTTGCATTTCCTCCAACATTTTTAGTTCCAATCAGCAGAAGTTATGGGCTAATGCCATTACATAGCATCAGCGGAACCAGAACTAAGAAACTCACATTTAATGAAAGTTAGTGGAGTGATATTGTAGCGGGTGAGATATAGTAAATATGTTAATCATAAAGCGAGGGAGTGTTGTGAAGTACTTTAGTACTTTAGGGTAACTTATAGTTATCTTTTTGTGAATAATGAGCAGCTGTCTATTGTTATTTCCTGTCATATCTTCATTACTGTAAGAGAGTTTGAGGCATTAAATTAATCAGAGTCTTATTGTAAATAACTGTGTCATAATAAAAAAACATTTTTCAGTTTTTGAACTGATTGAAATAAGAAACACTGGAAATATTTTTAAGGACTTAATGATTAAAGCCAACACAATCAGTTGCTTAGCCAACATCTATCTACATCTTTCCTGGCTTTAATTTTTTTCTGAGGTTGGAATTGTTTAGTTCCAAGTATAATTCATAATTGACCTTCATGAATTACCCTAATGATGGTTACATAGTTATATAAAAAACCAAGACTGAAACAAAGAATTGAATTACTAGGACCCAAAAAGAAAAAATAAATAAGTAAGGCCCCACAAATTTTTCTTATTTATTGAAACTTCTTTGAAAATAATATTCTATGCCCTAATTAAGGCCTTCTATTTTGTTTCCCAAAAACTAATCCTTTCTTGTTTAAAGAGTAATTTCTAAAATCATATTTAAGTTATTTTCCTTTATTTTACTGTTAAGAAAGAAAAATTTTTTAGACCTTATGCTTAAAATATTTCAATCTACATTGGTAGATTTGAAAACTATATGGCAAAATTTTACTTTTCTTGTTTATAAGTCAAATTCTAGTCAAGCACGGCATGCAAATTTTACATATTGTGTTAAATATATTCTGTTTTCTCTCTACATTTACTCTCCACACTTCTCCACCATGTTCTCGCTTAGATTATACCAGTGTATTCCCAGGACTTCTGTTAATATCTTTCAGCTGGGTTTGGTTGGTGTTTCCCATTGACCCTAACTAAGGATCAGAGTAGATGGATGAGTTAGGTCAAGATATTTATTCTCCTGATTTTGTCTCTGTAAGGATTTGCCTTATAAAATAAGTGTGTACATAGAGTGTAAACTTTATCTTGAAATATGAATAGACTGATGAATGGGCACGTGCTATGGTGGGAGGTAAAAAGAGGCCCTGAGGAAGGCAGAGAAAAACTCATAGCTGAGAAATCCATGTGGACATATGGAAGTTGCTGACACATTTATAAAACTGTAAAGATTTTGGTATGGTTGTAGCTTAAAGTATAAGTCATTGACTAGTGAGAACATTAACTATCCATTCGTGGAAGAGCCTCCTCTGTCATAATCAGGCACATGGACTTACCCATCTGAGAACGAAAGGGTGTTAGGGAGTGCAGTTTCATTGTGAGATTGATATTACAGAAAGCCCCCTTTGGCAAAAACTTAGAGACTGTGCTAGGGGAAGGTAAGAACTATTGGAGGACTATTGAAATAGTAGTGGTGGGAAATACTGAATACCTAAATCATGTTAGTAGCAATGGATGTATTTATTCCATGCTCTATCATAATATGAAAAAAACCTGTCTAAAGTATATTACTAAAAAAATACATACAAATATTCCTTGGAAATTTTAAAGCCATATATTTTTGGCCATACTCTATCATAAATCATAACTTAAGGAAAAAAGAAGAAACTTTTTACTTCTCTTTAAATGTAACATTGAGTAGTATCATGTTCAGATAGGTTATCAATATAATTTTTTGAATGTAAGTCATGATCAAAGGCAATTACTGGATTGCAGAACCTCTTCTGAGCATTTTAGCTCTTTAATTTCATAGTATTAAATATAGCTGTCCAAGCAAATGAGACAGAAACAATATTACAAATGGGGGAATCAAATAATTTTGTTTGCTCTGAAATATCACCAGATACTCAATGGTGTATTTAACATTTTATAATTAACTGCAGATCACAAGCAATTCTGAGTAAATGCTAGATTATTTCATAAAATTGGCAAATGGGTAAGAAGATTTTTGTAAAAATGCAGATTGCAAAATAATACGGATGCAAGCAAAAGAATTCAGAAGAAAATAACAGAGCTGATGCTTAGTGTTGTATAAATATTTGTGTATATTTAGGAAAAAGAGCATTAGGTAGGAAGGAAAGTTCAAGCCTGTGGAATATTATTACAGATTAATTAACATGATATGTAAATATGTGCCATGGGAAATGTATTTTTGTCCTCCTAAGGTTTAATTTGTAAATGATCTTTATATTGAAACAGTGTTAAAATGATACTGAAATAAGATTAGCTTCTCTGTGGCTATTATCCTGTCAAGTAGTTCCAGTAGTTCAAGTAGTTCCACTTGCTGCCAAGTGGGTGTAGAAACACATACCAGCAGTACCAGATGGCATATATGTGTACCCAGGTGAAAGAAGCATACAGTTATTGTGCATAACTCTACATGTGATTAATATGAAATCTCTCCTGATAATTCCTTCTCCTCCCTTACCCTACTCTATACCTAGAAAAGACAAACTGTTCTTAGGTAACTGGAGAGGGAACACGTGGGACACTTTTATTTTAATTATAATATCGATCTTTAAAATAATAATAGTAATAATAATGATAAAGCTAGGAAAGAGAAAGCCAGTGTTGTTAAAATACATTAAGGTTAGGGACTTTCTTTCTTCCAAGTAACTCCCTATTTATTTTAAAAAAATAAAATTCTAGCTACAAAAGACAGTAAACTTTGTCTTTTTCAGATTAACATTTTAGTTTAAACTAACAGTTGGAAGACCCTGAAAGAATGTGCCATAAAGATATTTATAATTTTGCCGAGGCATCTGTTTGAATTAATACCCCCTGTGAGGGTAGTTTGTTGGAGCATTTTATTTGGAGAGTAAGCCTCGGAGATCCTTCTATCATCTGCTTGAGTGTAACTTTGATGATTTCTACACATATATACTTTCAGTCATGAAATTGTAGCAAATGTTTATCTTTGTGAAAAATGGCCATTAGATAAATTTGAAAATTTAGTAAAAGTTGAAAATGCAAAGAGCTCATGGCGTGAGACTGTGCAGAGAAAGAAATAGCTCTGGATTGAAATGTGATTAAGGGCTTATTCAAAGAATCCTATGTTAACAAACTGGGGGTTTGAGTTGGGTTTTCACAACATTAAGAATGGGTTCTCTTCCCTGATGAAATTTAACTAGATGCATAGAGGAAAAGAATGAAAATTCATAATATTAAAGACCAACTTCTCTGGGGATGTTTATACAAATTTTTTTTCATTTTGTTTATTTATGTCACACCTGCCTCCTTCCTATGAGCCCACATACTAACAAATTGCTTTTATATTGAGAGTGGAAGTAGATACCTAACAGAACATATTGTACATTAGTGCAATACAGAATACACACAGAAAAGATCAGATTTGGCAATGGGGTAGTCTTTAAAGGGGCTGCTTCTTACAAAGATTGCTTATTTAAAGCATGACTGTCTTAACTGTAATTGTCATTTGGGTATCTGTATTCCAGACACCTTGTGTGAGTGTGTGTGTGTGTGTGTGTGTGTGTGTGTGTGTGTGAGCGCGCGCGCATTAATAAAATTTTTAAATCTTAATTCAGAACAGATTTATATTTTTAGAAAAGTTTTCCTCAGGGATCTTCAGGGCCAGTGATATCTGTTTCATACCTATACCCCAGTTTCTTCCCTTGGAACTTCCCACTGTCTGTCATAATTTTCTGAGGTTTGGTAGTCTCAGTAAGGTAGCTCTACTTTTACCTAGGCCTCTGTTCTGCACAGATGATGATAGGAAGCTACCCTTTTTTAGAGAAATTTCTTGCCCTTTGCATTTTATTCTAGGTTTACAAAGCCATTGCCAGAAGTGATTCGTTGGTTTTCTGAAATGATTTTGTGAAGGAGGCTGTTACCTTCTGTGACAAGGTTGGGAAAGCTTTGCTCCCAAGCATCTCCTCTAATGTCTTGTCTTGAGCAGGGTGATTTTTTCTCCTGAGTTGGGATGTCCCCAACCCCTACATTCCCTTCACTGATATCTCCTTTTTTGGGTCCCAGAGGGCTCACTCACTCTGCAGCTTATAAGGAATTCTCTTCCTGGCACTTCCATAAGACATGCTTAGGGACACAGGGGTCCTGCCACTGCTCCATGCTGATCTCTCTGTCCTCCAAGCGGACATGCAGCTTTCAGGCTTCCAGTGGAGAAGCCCTGAGCATGAGTCAGTAAGGCCTTGGAAATCAAGTTACCTGAGGCAAGGGACATGTCAGTGGGATGGCTTTGAGTTTGGCGGTGCTCCCTGTTCTCCAATTTAAACTTTAATTCACCCAACAGTTGATTTTGAAGGTCTGATGATTTAGGATTTTAGGGAACTGATAATCTTGGTGGAGAACTTTCAGTAGTCTGAAAGCAGTAGTTTCTGCTTTACTTGTGTTCACACTTACTACTGCGGAGCTTTCCAGCTTGCTGGCTTGTGATTCTTACTAGATTGTGACTGAAGAACACAGAGCTCTGCTGCCTTGAATATCTCCCTGGATATTTCCACTCCCTGGGTGTAGAAAAATATACCAAATTCTTCATCCTTTTGCCCTGCAGCCTTTCTATTCCATTGCTGTAACTCACTTTCTCATCTATTGGCTTGTGTCCGCCCCCAGCTTGCCTTGAGGGCAGCTTTGGGCTCCATCTATTGGCTAGTACAGTGGGTTTCTGACTGGATTTGTCTATGCCGCTATGGAGTGGGGCAAAAAGTCTGTATGCCATCCTCAGATGTCTGGGCATTCTCTGTAAGCTCATGGTTAGTATTAAAGGGTTATTTTCTTAGGCCTTCCTGTCCTCTTTTGCACACAAGTGAGGAGGCAGGGAGGGGATGATCCAGGCTGGGAACTGCTTTTGTTGTTCCCACCTTTTCTTCATGAAAAGCTTTAGAGCTTCTTCTAAGGGGCTTGGAGATCCCATCTTTGTAACTTGTTGTTCCCACTTTTTCATTCAGGCTATGTTCCTGGTCCTGCCTTGCATCCTTCTTAAGTGGAAGCATTTCTGAGCATCTCTCTTGGAAGCTTTCTTATTGGTCCAATCCAAAATTCTCTAGAGCTTTGCTGCTCTGGCCTTTAAACAAAGGATACCATGAGAGTCTGTGACGGCACTTGGATTCAGATGTCTCAATAATTTCTAAGGATTTAGCAGTGAAAGGGATCCATAGGAGCAGCAGGGCAGGCCCCACCAGTGTTGGCTGAGTCTCTTTCAAAGGTGGTGCTCTCTTTTCTTCTTAAGTTCACTGCTGAGAGAAAGATCTCCAGGAAGAATAGAGATTGGAACATAGACCTTGAAGGACTGGCTGATCTATGTAAGGTTGGGAACTAGAGGACAGAAATCTTCCTGAGATTTCTTGATGTCAGAGGATAAACCCCACACCATTTCCTGTTCTTTCTACAACACATGACTTTCCAGGTAGTAAGTTTCAGATGGCGTACTTTGGGGTTTATGAAAACACACTCCACAGATCCTAGTCTGGGATAGAGGACCAGGTGATAGGATTTGGAGTGGATATTAAAATTGGGCCTAAGACTGAACCTGAGTGATGGTTAGGGACTGAGATTCAGGAAAGGTTTTAGGCAAGGACAGAGTTTAGGGATGGTTAAATATTAGGGATTCTTTGGCTGTGAATGTAAATGAAATTCTATTGAAGAACACAGATGTTGAGAAACAGCCACCTGGGACAAGGACAATTGAGTGCAGAGACTTGCTATGCAGAGATAGAAGATGTTAGAAGAGCTGGACATATTTTTGCTCTAAATCATTCTCTAAGGTCTCAGAGTATCAGGGCTGCTGATGCACGTGCAACTCTGCTGGTTTGCCTCTGTTGGTCCAAAAAGGAAGGGAAACTGCTGAGTCATGCTTATGGCAATTGATGTAAACATTTTTCCTGAAGAATTTAGTTGGTAGTCTGGCCAACATCTTGTTTTCTTTTCCTTTTCCTTCAACATCAGAAAATCATCCCTCTTTTTAACTTCTCTCTCCAAGAGTGCCAAAACATCAGAGTTGGGCAGAGAGGGGTAACCAGATACTACAAGGTTGGCTGTAGGGTCTCCTGCAAAAGAGGTCTCAGAAGAGTAGAGGGCAAAAATCTCTTATTTGAAATCACATTGTGCCAAGTTGGAGGGGAACAAGCACTTGGCATGAGGCTGCCACCCAGAGAATTCTGAAATTGCAAGACTTGGAGGTTCAGTGCCTCTGTCTGTTGGGAAAATAAGTGGAAAATTTACCAGCTCTGTCTGGAGAGAACATCTCCAGAACAGGCTTCAATAAGGTGGAAATAGATTTAGATTGAGTCACAGCTAAAGTACCATGTGGCGGTGGTGAGTGAAGCAGACAGGATTAGCAGTGCACTAGGACAAGTGTGGGAATCCATGGGATCCATTGCCTAGGATAAATTGGTAAGGGGTTGATATCTTGGGAAGGGCTGGGGTCAAATAAAAAGGTGGTGGTTAGAGAGAAAGTGGCCTCTGGTCAGAGAACAGGATCTGCTCCTTGAGTGTGATATGGTGGGAGACAGGGGAAGGCAAGCAGCTGAGGTGAAGTGTGGTCCACTGGGAATTTGAAATCCAAGGGAGGAACAGACTCTGGTGGCAGAGAGTCACCTAGAGAGAGTGGTGAAGGTGAAAGTAAGTCAGGTACGGGAGCCATCAGGTTATGTGAGAGAAGGGAGGGTGGAGGTGGGGAAGGCTCAGGCAGATGGGATGATGGTATTAGGTCTCCTGGAGGCCTCGCTGAGAGCACAGAGGGCATAGTGTGTGAATCTGTCACAGAGGTGGTAGAAGTGGAAAGGGACACAGAGGGAGAAGTATATTCCAGGGATTCCCACAACTGCAGTTACTTGGCTTCAGCTGTGGTTCTATTACACACTTCACAGACAGGGTCTGGGCAAAACAGTTGAAGAAAGTGGATGGTATCATGATACTGGCCTGGGGGCTATAGAAGACAGGAAGTACAAACCTGGAGCCAAGACCAGTGCAAGGAAAGGAGAGCCTGTGGCCTTAGCAGGGGTCGGGCCACCTGAAGCCTGCTATCCCCTCACATTTCCCCCACCCATGACTTCACAATACATTCTCTATCCTCTCCCCAAGGCCTTCATTCACATACCCGTTTCCATGGCTACCCTCCCTTGACTATGGCAGGGTGCACTGAATCCCTGAAACACATAGAAAATGCTTTAAAAAGGGATCAGGAAAGAAGGTGAAAGTTTAATCACTTTTTCAGAACAGAAAGAAGCTTCCTTCCCTCCTCTGCTTCTCTCTGGCAAATTCTCCAACTTGGGAAACCAGGAGAGTAGGTTGTATGTAAGAAAGGTAGAAGCACAGGGATCATACACAGGTCTCTTTATGGGAGACCATTGGGATATTAAACTCTGATCAGCAGCCAAGGTCAATCAGGAAAGGCCAAATGGTCAACAATAATATTAACAAGGTTTACATGTGTATGTGGTTTCATTCATAAAGTACTTCCACATACATTATCCCACATGCTGCTCAAAACCACCACATAAAGCTCAGACATCACAGGTTACATCAAAGAGGAATCTGAGCATCCAGGAAGTCAAACTACTTATACAAAGTCAAGAGACAAAAGTTCTGACTCCAAAAAAACCAGTAGTTCCTCCTTGACATCTCCCATGGCCACCTATTGGGCAACACCCATTGCCCAGGTCCATCACTGCTTGATGCCCACAGATGGGCTGAGCAGAGACTCTGAGAAGTGTCTCAGTACCTATTCTCTTCCTGTGAGCCTTCCTCTGAGGGCTCTGTTTTCTCAGAGAGACTGTATCTAGCAACTGACATTCTCAGAAACCGTGAATCTGGGAGCTCATGGAAGGAATAAGAAAGCTCACCCTTGGAGAGCCGAGGGAGGTCAAATAGACAAAACCTTACCTTTCAATGTTCCATCTTTCTTTCTCCTCTTGGCCTTGCCCTGACTCCAAGAACAGAATGAAAAAAATGAGAGGCTGGGACTCACTTCTCTCACTCCTCTTCTCTAAGAAGCTCAGACATTTGTTATCCAAGAATAATATTACTCTCCTTTTTAATTAATAGAAATATGTTCCTTTTATCAGTTTTTTAAAGTGACATACTATTTCCAATATTTCCTTCGTTGAAAAAGTTGGAGGAGGATTTGGTCTGTGAAATCCCCACTTGATGTTCTCAGAAGTCCTTTGTTCAAGGAGGACACAGAATCACAAGACAGCAGTCACATCTGCTCCCTCAGAGGACCCTGTGTCCTGGGGTCAGAGCTTGGAGGCTCTCGACATTGCTCTCCTGATCAGGCCAACATGAAGGAAGGCTTGGTCGAGTGTCACGTGAAGTCAAGGGCTGCCTGAAACAACTGAGAGCTGAAGATGTCTGTGCTTGGCTGTAGTCCAGGCCTGCATCACAGAGCGTAAGAGAGTCACAAAGGGGTTCTGATGGTGGGGGAGGGGAACACAGGAGCAGAGTGTGGCTTCAGCCCCTCCCCCTCTACCAGCCCAGTAGATCTCTCTGCCCCTCCTGGGCTCTTTGGGTTCCTCTGCCCTTCCCTGCCATCCTATTTTTCAACTTCACCCTTGTTTGTTCTTGTTCTACCCTGCAACTTCTTCTATGGAATCTCCAGTAAGTTCTGGCACCTTTCCTTCTGAGCTACACCTGAGCTATGTTTTCTTTTTTTTTTTTTATTGTCTCCTGTATCTGAAACCTTTCCTTCCATCTGGAATGATCTGGTGACCAGAGTCTCTAGTCAGCCATCTTCCCTCCTCCAAGCTAAATATATTGTTAATGCTGGATACTGGGTAAAATCTCTGGTTTATGAGAGTCTTATTTGATGTTCGCTCCTTCATGTTAGCTTAGTGGTTAAAAATTCAGAGTGAGTTTTCCTACATAGGCAAAAACCAAATGTTTTAGTTTAGAGAATGGCTATTATCCCAGTCAGTTTATAAAACTATATTTAAACAAGTTATGGAGCAGACCTAAAAAGCTGTCAGAATCAATATTTTCTTTGGGGAAGAAGTCCTGATTTTTTTCAGAGTAACAGTGACCTATGAAGACTTAAGAACATAAATAGTCCCATTTGATTTAGGAGAAAATATTGGTATACATTCATATGCTGATAAAAATAGAGAAAGGCAGAAGAATCATCTAAAAAGGATGTGCCCAAGAGAAGCGTTTCATATTTAACAAGACAGACATTTAGACTTCTGACAAAGAAATGACCAAGAACATGCTTTAATGCAGAATAGCCATAACAGACATATTTTACAAGTACAAATATGATTTTCATATTCTAATTAATCATTAGAGGGGCAGATAGAAGAATAAGTTCTAGTATTCAATAGTACAATAGGGAAATCATAGCTAACAATAATTTATTGTATATTTCAAAATAGCTGGAAGAGAGGATTTGTAATGATCACAACCCAAAGAAAACATACATGTCTGAGGTGATGAAAATCTTAATTATCTGATATTATGTATTGTATACAGGTATCAAAATATCGCATGTACCCCCCAAATATGTACAAGTATTAATTTAATATATCAATGAAAATAAATTGATTAATTTTAGAAAAGGACAATATCCATTCTGTCACCAAACTGCTTCCAAGGATATCTGTGGAGACCCCTGAGATCTCTGCAATCTTACTCTCTTCCTGTTTGGTGAGATTTGCCACGGGTATTCTTGCTGGGAATGGTGTGAGTGTGGATTTTGATGTCTGCCTGGTTGCGGGCAGGCTTCAGACTCTGAGCAGAAGCTTGGAAGTCACATGGGAGATTAGGTTAGGCAACTCTAAGGCAGCAGAAGGTAGAGGAAGGCTCCAAAACCCTTAAGGGCGTGGGTGTTTCAGGAACATGAGAAGCAGGAACATTTTGAGTGAGTTCTATTTGGGTAGGTATAGACCAAATAAAAGCTGGAGTGAGTAAGAAGCATCATGAGGAGCCTTGGGCAACTGAGGCTTTTTTGGATGAAAGGGGATACAGAAGGAATGTAAAGAGACTGGAGGGTTGAGTTTCCAAAGTGCCTTCTGGACCTTCCATTGGAGGCTGAGGGATAAGAGTAAAGCAGCAGCTACTTGTAGATACCAGTAAATTATGTATCAATTTTTCTTATGTAAAAGGCTGCTTATACTTTCAAATGAATGGTCTTCCAAACATCATTTTGTGAAGTGATTCACTTATTTCAAAATTATGACCCTTATTCAAAACATTTAAGTAAGGATGCAATAAATGGAAAATACCATTTTATGCTTCACAAGTTATTACATAGCTTTATAATAACATCTTATTCTTGTATATCTTATACAAATATTGCCACAAGAAATTCTAGTCAGAAGATATTTTGGAATTACTCTAAAAATTCAGGCTTATGTTCTCAGAGTGGTTAAGGTTTTTGCTCCTGTTCATAAAAGTGCTTTTTCTTTGACCTAATTTCTAGTAATATAACTCTTCAAATTGCATGAAATATCTTCAGAAAGGGTAACATATTTCTGTTGGCTTAACTAGTCTTTTGTTCTGCTTCTATTTATTTCTCCTTTCTTTACATATCTTTCCCTTTTTATCTATTTCACAAAAACCTTATCTTTTTCAATGGATACAATAGACAATTTATTTGCGTCTCACAAGATTTTAAAGCAAGGTTTTAGAAAGTATATTTTGGGGCTAGAAAATATTTCTGAGCCAAATATGGATTTAGGTACCTCTAATAAAATTATAAAATGATTGAAAAAATCTGAAGTTTTTGTTCATTGCCATCTTGTAATTTTCAATATTTGCAAATTAATAGCTATTCATCCTATCACTTTCTTTGGGTCTTAGAAATATAGAGGATTAGGAACCCAGATGTTGAAAGGGAGCCTGCAAAATATAACTTTTAATTTTTTTCATATCTCTGCTTAAGATCAGTTCTTTTCAGCAACAATGAAATCAAGAGGAAGAGGAGAAGGTGCTGAAAAGGTGAATACGGAACAATTTGAAGAATCTTCTAGGGCCACCAGGTTTTTAAGTAAATCAGTTACTTGATTATCTCTAAATTAATGGAAGAACTCTCAATTAGCAGTGAAAAGCATGGCATTGACCTGAGTAATCCATAGGCAGGGAAATCAGAGTAGAAGAGTAGAGGCGTTTTGTCATAGATTACCAAGTGATGACAAATATTTAATACCTGAACTAGAAAAGTAATGCTAAAAATCAACAGGAGGTAATAGTTTTGAGACAAATTGAAGAAATGAAACCAAGTAGGCTTTAGATGGTGGCATGAGAGAGGGAGAATGGAAAGATTATTCTGAGGGTTTTAAACCTTGTGTGTTTATTTTTAAATGCATATGTCTTTTATAGTTGTCCTTAAGACAGCCCTTAACACCACCACCACCATCATCCTCCTTTGCTGTTTAAGAAGTATAAAGTTTCAGTTATGCAAAACAAATAAGCTCTAGAGATCTTTCATACAATATTGTGCCTATAGTTAACAATACTGTATTGTGCAGTTAAAATCTTGTTAGGATGATAGATGTCGTGTTAAATGTTCTTACCGTAATTAAAAAAAATCCAAATGTGTGTTCTTTTTCAAAGTAATCACTCTGGGAGGCTGTGGTTACGATACCACCGTTGGGAATTCCCGTTTGCATATTGCCATCAATGTCAGTTTATAGACCTTCGTTAATACAGCCAACAAATGCTCACCCCCAATAGATGATCAATTTATTGACTTCCTGATTTGTCAATTTATTGATTGATATGTTGACGATTTATTGATAGATTGATTAGATTATAATGGATTACTAGAGAATTTTGATTTCTCATAACATCCTGCAAGTTAGTAAAAATTGCTTATGATGAACTGTGGGAAGGGAAGCAAGAAGGGAGCTGGTGACTCTGCACTAATTTGACAAACCATAATGTACCTACTCTACTCCTCATGTATTCATCCTTTGTCTTTCCTGCCCTCCTCCATCCCAGCCTCAGTTCCCACTCTCCCATGACATCCTTATGCCTTTGATAATAGTAAAACCCTTGTTCTTAGTCTGTCTCTTACAGAGAAGCACATTCTTTTTGCTTTTAAATGATGTAGAAGCTCTTTGTTTTATTAGTAACTCATTGTAGCTTATGAAAGGCAACATTACATGCCAGTTCTGAAAAATAAAACTTGTTAGCTCTAAAAATACAATCCTTTCAGTTCAGGTATTTTATTCTTTCAATAATAATGGAAAAGTTCATTTTTATAATAAAGAGCACATCATTTAAAATGTAATATGTTAATAATCCTAATGGAAATTCCAGCATAAATAAATGTCATGACCGTGAAGCTTTGTCCTGAAGTAGACATTTTTACTGACTTTTATTTTTGTAATATTTCAACTTTCAGCGATCCATTGGGTCTGCAGCAAAACACATTAAAATCACATATTTCAGATTACGTGTTTTCTATATTCAATTTTAAAGTAGCAAATAATGATTTAAACAGTACAGAGGGGATTTAAGTTTAATAAAAATAAAGCTCAAATGCTAGCATAGATAGGGAGTAATAAGCTAGCCAGAAATTCCATTTGCTAATGCCTGGACTCCTACTAGGCATTTCCTGCACTTTCAGAGCTCATCACAGAAATCTTCAATTAGCACCAGAGGACATTGAAAAAGGAAAAAAAGAGTGTTAGTGTGCACTTGGATGCAGATGCTGCTGCCGAAGAAAGGCGCAATTGCATGCCAGCCTACACAGACAGCAACCTTGTTTTATGTGAGGGATTTACATACTAAGAAAGGACTTAGGATATTTGTAACACGCTTTTCAGTATTCATTAAATGGGAGAAAAACTCCACTTATTTTTACAGCCATCATTTTCTGTGAATCTTACATTTCTCCATGATTGTATCATATTAAGTTCTAAAGGTCAGAAGTTCACTTATTTCCTTTATATCTAGTAGAATATTAAATCTTAATAAGTGAATCATGCTAAAAATAATTATGATGATAAAATTTCAAGAGTTTCTGTTGATGAGAGTGAAGTATTTCACTGCATACATAAATGAGACATTAATTATTAGATAGACCCATTCATTATCATCTGAAATCACTTTCTCTTAATTTCTATATAAGGTTATTACCTTCAATGCCAACGAGAAAGGTAAAACTATAATGGTTGCATATTTATGTGTTGACTACTATTACTGTATTTTTAATTTTGTACTATTTGAAATACATTTTGATATTTTCCACTTAATTTTGTGTTTGAATTCTACTAAAACACGTTTATCTTTTTATAGATCAACATCTGAGCCATTTTAACATTCAGTTTACTCCAAGAAAATAATTCACTACAAATATAGGCTTGTCATATTGCATTTTATTTATTAGCATTCTTACGTAAATTAATAAAATATCCCTATTGACAAACTAAATTTAAATTAATCAAATAGTAGAGTCATACTTCAGACATGTCTTCAATGCATGCTGAAATTCACTTAAAATATTCTGCTGTAGAACGTAATCTGTTTAAATTACAAAAACATAGTTTTATTTGTTTACATAGCATATTGAATTTGTGAAATTAATTCATGTTTTTCCAGCTCATGTGAGATCATTGGCTTAAAAAAAAATCTTAATTCCTAAATGTTTTGTTTCCCCATGAGGGATGTATATTAAAGATCTAGAAATATTCTTGCACAGTGCTCTAACTACTCAAAGGAATCTGTAAAGGAACCTACAAGAGAATAAGTCAGTATATGGAGATTGACTTAGATTCGAGCAAAAAGAGTTTATTACTTTGTGGGAAGAACGAGTGGAAGTAGCATAAGCAACTCTTCTTTTGTGGAGGGACATTATTCCATCAGAGTTGGTAGCTAATGACAACAGTGCGCACACAGCATTGCCATCTCTTCCTCCACTTACGTCTATAGGCTCTTCAAAAGTTCATAATGACCAGTTGCCCAGAGTGGGAGTCAACTTTAGGCAACACATTCTAGAAGTGGGCTGAGCAACATTATAGTCTCATTCAGGGAGTAAGTTTGAAGGACAGTCAGGAATGTCATTTCTCCCAGTGGGTAGAAATTTGATTTGCATGTGAGGGTATTCACTTTTTCTGTGAGAATAAATGACCAGAGGTATGTTCCTACCAAATGTCCATCAGGTTTATGGATTGTCAGAAACTTGTAAAGAACACAGTAATTATCACAGGAATAAAATTTTGGGTGAAGTGCTTGAGCGAACAGGAATATAGAATGGCGTAGTGGAGAAAGAAAGATATTAAATGTATAAAATTTGGTTTCATCAACAATTTTAGAAGTGACATTGGAAGTGAGCTACATATCACTTTTTTCTTGTTTCAGTATCTATCTAATCTATCATTTCCAATATCTTTTTTCCC
>CAUYSK010011687.1:0-21583 GCA_963575035.1 Avahi laniger | reverse complement strand
AGAGGTGAGAGGTGTGGATCCAGATTCAGTCTTCTACATGTGGCTATCCAGTTTTCCCAGCACCATTTATTGAATAAGGATTCTTTTCCCCAGTGTATGTTTTTGTCTGGTTTGTCAAAGATTAGACGGCTATATGTGGATCAACACCTGGATCTTGAACATACAGCCTCCAGAATTGTGGGAAAATGAATTTCTATTGTGTAAGCCCCCCCAGCCTGTGGTACTTTGTTAGGGCAGCCCGAGCAGACTAACCTAGCAAGACTCATGGCCTTTGGTGAAGACGGTGTGAAACACAGGCTTCTGAGTTAGCCTGCCTGAGGGATGAGCAGGCTGGGGTATTTACCCACCAACTTGCGTCAGTCATTAATTGGGGGCTGTTCCGGGGTGGGGGGTGTCTTTAATTTCCACACTTCCAGCCTGCTACAGGGGCAGGCAAAGTGGCTTTGGAAAACAGCAGAAGTCCCCAGGTGAAGAAATGCAGAGGTTGCCATTTGGAAGTTGGGCCTGATGCACTAAGTGGTTAAGAGCAAGGGGATTTTTAAGAGGTGACAATGATGGCATCTGCTACGTATACCTATGAGATGAATAATGGACTATCTTTGGTACCTGCCCAGAGGCTAAGGTACTATGGCCTTTTACCTCTACCCCAAAGCAATACGCACATGTGTGGTGTGTACATTACTAGAACGATCTAGTCTAGGTAGAATACAGACTTCTATATTGGATAATCCTGTGTAATGTTGTATAACCATATAATAAATATCATTTGCAAAGGTTTCCTCTGGTTAGTTTCCATGCCAAGGCCAGTGGAGTGAAGGGAACGTGTAGCATGGTTCACTGTGGTCTTGGACCTCAGTATCTTTGATGGTTTCTCTAGTGAGGCCTGGAGCACTTCACGGTCACTTGCTAATTTTAGCCTGGGGTACTGGGCACAGCTAGGATGAGGATGCTTTGAGGCAGGGTTATTGGTTTCTAGCAGCTGAAACCAACGATAGCTGACCTCAATAGGAAAGGGATTTCTGGAAGGCTGTCAGGTAGTCCACAGACTTGAGGGAAGGTATCAGGACTCACAGTCAAGAACACTCTGGTTGGTGCGGGTAACAGGTGGGGAGAGGACTTACTAGCACAGCATCTGTAGGGCACTGTCACTGCTGGACCCTTGAGGTTGCCACAATGGTGCCATTGTCCCTGCCTCTTATGACATTCAGCCTTGGGGGTGGTCCTAGCTTTTGAGGGTGGGGGTTCAGAGAAAGGAGCTTAGCTATGAGCTTTTCTAAGTGGGAGGCAGACCATGTGTTCCCCCAGTATTAGCCAAACCAGGGTACACATCCCAAATGGGAGAGACACTTGTCCTTGGCACATGAGTAAGGGAAGATTCTAGAAGGGAAAAGGGAGAAGGGGAGGATTTGTTGCTGTGAATCCTGGCTCATTCGCTCAGTTTCAGGCCAGGCCAGTGGAGACAGTGGGTAGATTAGAGGTTTGGATCAGGGGGGGTGCCCTTCACCAGGAATCCCCGTGGGCCTCCGAGGGCGCCAAGAGGCCAAAGCAGGAAGACTGAGGGATGCTGGGTGTTCCAATCTATTCTTGTGTAAAAAATCACTCCAAAATAGTAGCTTAAAACCATAGCAGTCACTTACGTTGCTTACTGATCTGGGCATTGACTGGGTTCAGCCAGGCAGTTCTCACTTGGGGTCTCTTGGGTTGCAGTGGCGTGGTGGCAGGAGCTGGAGTCATCTCAAAGCCTTCTTCACTCACGTGTCTGGCTCCTGGGCTGGGGCTCTTTGGGCCTCCTTCCCTCTGTGCCGTCTCTCCACGTGGCCTTTCTAATGTGACATCTCAGGACAACCGGGCTTCTTGGGAGAACCAGACAAAAGCTGTATCCGCCTTTTATGACCTAGTCTCGGAAATCAGGCGGCATCACTTCCACCATATTCTATTTGTTCCATGCAAATCAAGAAGGCCAGCCTTCGGGGAAGAGAGGGGATTAGAACTCTGCCGCCCTTTGATGAGAGGACTCCCAAAGAATTTGTGGACATGTTTTAAACCATCATAGTGGGCTAGGAGATGGCAAATGGCCACTTTGTGTGACTGTTTGGACCAACACATTTTTTTGTTCTCAATTTTCTAACTTGGCTGCTTGTTTCCAGGATGCAGAAAGGTCAGGGTTTAAACTTCTCAGCAGGGTGTTAGTAACTAAAATGTTTGCACCTGGTGGACTGGACTCTCGTTAACCTGCTTCATCATTATGCCAGGAGAGCTCATTCCAACTGAAATTTGACTATTGGTTTTTAATTTTGATGCCATTTTTCAAGCTGATGACTCTTCTGGCTGACAGTGAATTACCCGGGGTGCAAATTAAATACAATAGAATTGCTAATCAGGCCATTAGAATAGCGGACAGGAGGAAATCTACAAGTTGTCAGACCTGGGTGGGAGCTCTCCTTGCCTTTTGCACAGAATTTGTGTGACTCTGAATGGGCCTGTGCATGGGACGGGTACAAATATTGGAAATAGACGCCTGCAGGCAGCGGCGGGGGAGGGACTGAGCAAGTGGCTGCACAGCCCGCCTTCCTACACTGGTTTGGCTGGTTCTCCTTTGCAGGAAAAATCTTGTCCTATAAGTACTCATGTCCCTGGAGATTGCTGTCTAATGTTCCATATACACTCTTCTCATGCAAGGAAGTGTCGAGATTTAATTTTCAACCTCCAGGCCCGCAAGGAAGGCACCAAATATCTGACATGATGAACAATGTTTTCAGATATCTAAATTTAGAGGGGAGGTGAGAATGCACTAGCAGTTTTTCTCTTGCATCTAATTCTGTACAAAGATACAAAGACTCTTATCTGTTGAAGACTTCATGTCGCACATTCAGTCACAGTTTCTTTGGTGTTTTTTTTTTTCTTTTGGCTTCTTTAATCCCCAGAAAACTGACTAAGAGGATATAGACTCAGGAGCCACTTCCTAAGGATGCAGTGCTTGATGCCAATTGGTGGTTTGGTAATCAGGAGGCCTTTGACTTTCAGAGAAGATAGAATGTGGTCTTTAGGGGCGAAGATGCCAGCCAGGATGCTCTGCAGTGATGCTGTCGGAAGAGGGGGTGTGCTTGGGGTCACAAGTGAAGGAGGACTCTCACGTAATCACTCACAGGGAACAATTACCGAGGCCCGCCAGCCATGTCTGACCACTTGGAGTGCTGGCAACATTTCATCTCCACAACGGCCCTCTGAGGTGTGGATTGTGGTCAACCCCATTTAATTGATGTCAATCTTGAAGTTAGGTAACTTTCCCAGGGTCACCCAGCAAGTTAGTGGCAGGGGTTAGTGTTCATTAGATTGGATTCAGCTGCCAGACACAGGCAAAAAAAACAAAACAAACAAACCATTTTAACAAGGCATAAATAAGATAGACGTTCTTTCTTACGAAAACAAAGTTTGGAGATATACAGTCTAACTCCAGTACAGCAGATCCATAATGATCTGTCCCCACGTTCCTTCTATCTTGTTACTCTACCATCTTTAACATATGGTCTCTGCCTTGGGTTGCCGGTTTATCTGGCACAGGACACCCAGTTGAATAAGAATTTCAGATAAATGACGATTTTTTTAGTATAAGTATATCTGGTGCAATATTAAATAATCAAATGAAATCTTAAAATTACATGAAGTATTAAAAATTATAAAATATTAAATAAAAATTAAGTATTTTTATCTGCTAAATGTGGCAACCCTATCTCTACCTCATGGTTCAAGATGGCTGCCTGTGCTCCAGCCTTCAGGACCACATTTCAGGCAGCAGGGGGAAGGAGGGTTAAAAAAGTGCCTCTCATAGGAATGCAAAAGTCTTATTGCATGAAAAAAAAAAAAAGGAAGAGAAAAAAGGGCCTCCCTTCCTTTAAACACATCTCATGGCAGTCACACGCCAAACTATTGCTCATGTTACATTGGCTACATAGGGCTTTTAGGGATGCTAGGAAATATGGCTTCTATTCTAGGCAGCTGTGAGCCCAGCTAACAACCAGGGCTTCTACATTTTAAAAAATGGATATCGGGGTCAATTTAGTTCCTGCCATGGCTGGGATTTGAACCCAAGTCAGAATGGCTTGGTTTTCAAGTCTTACGACTTAATCACTGTGCTGTTCTGCCTTTTCTCCATTGCACGAAAGAAAGGGTAGCAAAGTGCCGGGCGCGGTGGCTCACGCCTGTAATCCTAGCACTCTGGGAGGCCAAGGCAGGAGGATCGTTTGAGCTCAGGAGTTCGAGAGCAGCCTCAGCAAGAGCAAGATGTCCCCCTGCTCGCCCCCATCTCTACTAAAAATAGAAAGAAATTAGCTGGACAACTAAAAATATTTAGAAAAAATTAGCTGGGCATGGTGGCACATGCCTGTAGTCCCAGCTACTCAGGAGGCTGAGGCAGGAGGATCGCTTGAGCCCAGGAGTTTGAGGTTGCTGTGAGCTAGGCCGACGCCACAGCACTCTAGCCCCGGCAACAGAGTGAGACTCTGTCTCAAAAAAGAAAGGGTAGCAAAGACACGTGTGTGTTTCGCACAAACCTCTTCAGATCCTTTTGACAATTTCTGTGTGCCGCTTCCCTGACTTCCCCGTGCTTCTGCTGCTAACAGCCTGCACATGTGGAATGCTTCAGAGGCCTGCCCTCGGGCTACTGGAGCCATGTTGCCCACACCTGGGAATTTGGATGGCCCTTAGCCAAGGACTTACTGTGCAGGGACATGACAGCCCAGCTCCCTCGGCTGGGGTCAGGACGAACACTCGAGTGTAATTTACACTCCGGGGCCCCTCTGCAGGATCAGGCTGAGGCTGGGACTCCCTGAAGTGTGTGCCCTTGCTTGGCTTCTTCCCTTCCCTGTCCTGTTTTCCCTACTCCCTTACCGATCTCTTCTGGAGGCACGTTCTTCATAAATCACTTGCACACAAATCCTCGTGGCAGTGACTTAGCAGCCTAAGATAAGGGTTCACCCTGGAAAATATAAATAGGAAGTGCGCCAGCACTTTTGAAGACAAAGCTGTTCTGTTGTGGAATGCCCCTCTGTGACGAAGAGGCCAAAGTGACTCACCCCGCCCTTGAGCTTGAATTAGGTCACACTCAGCCTTACCGGCAAATCCTGAGCTGTGACAACTTGTACTTAGTCGGACATTTAATATTTATTTCAATTTTCCTCCGAGCTGTATGCTTTCGTAAGGAATAGTGTATGAGTCAGAGTTCAGCCAGGATAGCGGAGTTTCGAATAGAAAAGGATTTAATACAAGACGTCAGGTACTTACAAAATAGTTGCGAGCGTTGCAACAGCAAAGGGCTCTCAAATTTCCTCCGAACTTCCAGAGCACCTGAAAGTACAGTCCGACGAGCACACTGGCTTGCAGGACCAAGGTAGGTGATTCTCAGGGAAGTGCCTGAAGGTTGCCCGCGGAGATTCCATTCCCGTGTCCTTTGCACCTGCCTGCTGACGCTGGAGAAGCGGTCACAATCAAGGCTTTTTGCCTCTTTGGCCTTCAGGGTCTTGTTCAAGTACAACGAATCCTCATTATTTGTGGATTGTGAATTTGCAAATTCATCTACTCACTGAAATTGATTTGTGACCTCCAAATCAATACTCGCGGTGTGTTCGCAGAGCTGTGGAAAACTTGAGTCACCTCATGCACGTGTTCCCAACTGAGGCCGAGCAAGGTGCCTCTCTGCCTTCTTGTTTCAGCTTTTGTACTGCGAACAAGTGTCACTGTGGCAGTCTGTTTAGTGCCATGTTTTTGTGCTTTTTGTTGGTGGTTTCACTGTTTAAAATGGCCCTGAAGTGTAGTGTTGAAGTGCTGTCTGGTGTTCCTAAGCTCCAGAAGGCGATGTGCGTTATGGAGAAAATACATGTATTAAATAAGCTTTGTTCAGGCATGAGTTATGGGGCTGTTGGCCATGGGTTCAATGTTAGTGAACCAACGATATATACTAAATAAGTTGTCTTTACATAGAAACACACAAAAAACAAGGTTATGTATTGATTGGGTCACAAAAATATGACCAGAAACTCTCAGGAACCTAACCCTGTATTTCCCCTAGGAGCAATGGTTCGGTGTTGGAGGAGAGTTTATAGAACATAACTACCGTGAATAGTGAGAACCAACGACCCTTCTTATTGGTAGAATCTAACTAGTAACCCACTGGACAAGGAATGCCGGAAAATGTAGTTTCCAAGCTTCCAGATGCTGCAATACATGGAAGAGCATAGAAGGGGAAAATGGTGCTAAGTTGCTGGCAGACAATCCAGCACAGTATATTAAACCATTTGATGCTTTAAAAACATTTTTAATGGTTGCCACAGGCTTTACAATACACATCTTTAATTAACCAATGTCTACCTTCAAATGATATTACGTCATTTCACATGCAGTATTAACATAAAGACCTTATGAAAATGTACTTCCAATTCCTCCCTCCCATCCTACATTTTACATTTACATAGCCTAGAAACACACAATACCTTGCTGCTATGCTGGCTTTAGACAGTTATCTTTTAGAGTAATTTAACATTTTTAAATGAATTTTTATTTGCCTTTATTTGTTCCATTTCCAGCCATCTTCATTTATTTGTGTAGCACCAAGTTTCTGTATCATATTTCTTCTACCTACACCATTTCTCATAGAGCAGTTTCACTGGCAATTAATTCTCTGTTTTTGTTTGTCTGAGAAGGTATTTCTCTTTTAATTTTTAATTACATTTTTTTAATTCTTAATTTTTTTCTTTTAAAGACAGAGTCTCACTCTGTCGCCCCAGCTAGAGTTCAGTGGCGTCACCATATCTCACCGCAACCCCAAACTTCTGGGTTCCAGGGATCCTCCTGCCTCAGCCTCCTGAGTAGCTGGGACTACAGGTGAGCACCACCGCACCCAGCTAATTTTTCTTTTTTTTTTTTGAGGCGCAGTCTTGCTCTGTTGCCTGGGGTAGAGTGCCGTGGCGTCGGGATAGCTCACAGCAACCTCAAACTCCTGGGCTCAAGTGATCCTCCTGCCTCAGCCTCCCGAGTAGCTGGGACTACAGGCATGCGCCGTCATGCCCGGTTAATTTTTTCTATATATTTTTAGTTGTCCAACTACTTTCTTTCTATTTTTAGTAGAGACAGGGTCTCGCTCTTGCTCAGGCTGGTCTTGAACTCCTGACCTTGGGTGATCCTCCTGCCTCGGCCTCCCAGAGTTCAAGGATTACAGGTGTGAGCCACCACGCCCGGCCTAATTTTTCTATTTTTTTGTAGAGATAGGGTCTCACTGTGGCTCTGGCTGGTCTCCAATTCCTGACCTCAAGCAATCCTCCCACCTTGGCATCCCAAAGGGCTAGGATTACAGGTGTGATCTACCATGCCCAGCCTATTTTTGAAGTATATTTTTGCTGGAGATAGAGTTTTGGGTTGACATGTTCTTTTGTTGTTGTTTTTTTAGCATTTTGAAGATCTTACTTTATTTTCTTCTGACTTGTATAATTTCTTATGGGAAGTCTGCCATAATTCCTGTCTTTCTTCTACTGCATGTGATGTGTCTTTTTTCTCTGGCTGCCTTCATGATTTTCTCATTGTTTTTGGTTTTCAACAGTTTAAATAGGATATGCCTAGATTTTTTGTTAATTTTGTTTTTGTTTTTGTTTTTTTTTACCCTGCTTGGTCTTTTCTGAGCTTCATGGATCTATGGTTTAGTGTCTGCCATTATTTTTGGAAAATCCTCAGGCATTATTTCTTCAAACATTTCTCCTGCCTTGTTCTCACTTCTTCTGGGATTCCAGTTACACGTATGTTAGGCTGTTTCATAATGTCCCACAGCTCTCTGATGCTCTGTTTCCCCCACCCCCATTTTTTTTCCTCTTTGCGTTTCTGTTTGGGTAATTTCCATTGATGTATCTTTAAATTTGCTGATTCTTACAGTTTTCTTCTCTCTGCTAAAATTACCCATCTTGTCTTGCATCTTGTCCATAAGTGCTTATATCCTATCTCTCCTCGGAGGCACCTGTCTTTCCTTAGAGTTCAGATGTTGGTTGGTTGCTCTGTGACTTTAGCTTTCTGATGAGTTCAAGTTTAAGTTGTTATTTTCAGACTGTCCAATATAAGAATTAATTTTGTGTCTAATTTTTGGTTTCTTTCAGATCCTTCTCCTGCACACATATAACCAAATCAAGGCACCAGTATTTACTTGGTGGAACTGAAGAGAAAATGCTCAGTCTCTGTAAGCCTGGCTTATAAGCAGTGGTAGTGGTATGAAATGACTGATCAAACTTAATATGTTACCCTGCAATTGGGGAATTGCAGCTGTGATGGATTCTTAGAAACAGTCCCCAGTGAATCATGTCTCCCAGTGTTCACACCCTTTGCAAGATTTCTTTGCAGCTCTTTCCATCATGAGGTGAAGTTATTCTCCACCCTTTGAATCAACTGGCCTTGACACTTGTTTTGTTTTGTTTTTGAGACAGGGTCTCACTCTGTTGCCTGGGCATGTAGTGGCATCATTATAGCTCACAGCAACCTCAAACTCTTGAGCTCAAGAGATCCTCCTGCCTCAGCCTCCCAGTTAGGTGGGACTATAGGCACCTGCCACCACTTCCGGCTAATTTTTCCATTGTTAGTAGAGGCGGGGTCTTGCTCTTGCTCAGCCTGGTCTTGAATTCCTGGCCTCAAGCAATCCTCCCACCTTGGCCTCCCAGAGTGCCAGGATTACAGGTGTGAGCCACCATGTCTGGTTGGTGTTTGGCCACCCCTTTGAGAAGGTCTCTCAAATTAGGGCCTTCTTTGTGTTTCAAGCATGCCTCTGTCATTGTACTTGTCAGGCTGTTTTCTGATGGTCAGGCTCTCCCACAAGGCTATAAAATGCCTGATGTGAGTGTAGCACTCACTGCCAGTGTCCCATATCCTCCCAGCACTTACCATTTCTGTGCCCAGCACAGGGCAGGAAAGTGTCAGGGACTTAATGTCTTCTGAGAGCCGCTCTCAACCAAAGACTGATGGGAGTTGGTATATAAATACCCCAGCACCCTTGCTCCTTGGGTAGATAACACTGAGGCACATGCTCTACCCCATTACCCAGAGGTTCCCTGTGGGAATGAGCCCCTGTGCCCACAATGGTAGCCAGTAAAGCCCATCCTTTATTGGCTGACCTCACTTCCTTGTCTCACTTCTCTACTTCCCTTTTGGTGTTCCTTGCGCCTCCCAAATAAACCTCAAGCTAGCATTCATCTTCTTATCTTAGGAGCTGCTCTGGAGAAATCCAGACATGATGGTACCTGCCTTATTTGTCTCTGCATCTTTCCACAGCACCTAGTTTAATCCCTGGTACAAAGCAGGTCCTTGATAATAATTTGTCACCTGGCTGACTGCTGTGTCTGTGTGTCTGACTAAATAACTGAATTAAGTAATGGTTGGAATGATCACTTTTCTGGTATTATCCCTTATCCCTCTTGTAGTAGACAGAGATGTGTCATCAGAGCTATCTTCAAGAAAGTTCTTGCTGCCCATTCATGAGGTGTGCAAAGAGCAGACGTCCCACAGCTCTGTCAGCTCTTCCCGTCTGTCTCAGCTGCGGAGGGCCACCTCACTTCAGGTCACACCCTCCTTAGGGCAGCCCACACCTGGTGACTAAGTACAAAGGCATGCTTTAGTAGAAAGTATAAAAAGGGTATAATGGTCAGGAAAACGCTGGTGGATAAGTCTTGCTCTGGAGCTCTCTGCTGGGTTGGCCGAGGCTTCGTCAGGCCTGCATCAAAGTTCGGCTTCTCAGTCGGCCCTATCCTGCCTTCCCTCATTTCTTTCGCAGCCTTTGATCCCTAATAAACACCTTGCACCTCAAAAGCCATCCCCTCGTCTGCTTCTGGAAAGTCCAACACACGACACCCCTCTTCCATAGTCAGGATTTTCCAGAGAAACAGACCCAATGGGATATATATGCATATGTACCTATGTATATGTATATATATGGAGATTTACTTATTGTGGGAATTAGCTCACGCAATTATGGAGGCTTAGAAGTCCCACAGTCTTCCATCTGCAAGCTGGAGACGCAGAAAAGCTGATGGTGTAAGTCCTGGTCTGAGTCCAAAGGCCCAAGAACCGGGAGTGCCGACATGCAAGGGCAGGAGAAGGATGTCCCAGCACAAAGTGAGGGAAAATTCGCCCTTCCTCCACATTTTTGTTCTCCCCAGGCCCTCAGTGGATTGGATGATGCCCACCACATTGGTGAGGGGGAATGTTCTTTCCTCAGTCTACTGATTCAAGTGCTAATCTCTTCCAGAAACACCCTTGCAGACACACCCAGAAGTAACGTCTTACCAGCTGTCTGGGCATCTTTGCGCCCACTCGAGTCGACATGTAAAATTAGTGGTCACGCATAGATTCCATGCTTTAGTCACCCCGATTCCCTGATTCACTGTCATCTCCACATACTTTGTGCTTTTCTGACTCTACCCAGTTTTTTTTACTTCTGTCTACTCGCTGCCATGTGATAATACCCGGATAATGCTTTGTAGTCATAATATCCGGATAACGCTTTGTAGTATACAAAGTATTTCCCCAGATGACGTCAGAGTTAATCCTCACGGTAGCCCTGTGACGTAGGTGTTCTTATTCCCATTTTTTAGCTTAAGGAGATTGAAATGTAGAAAAATATAGGGATTTGCCCAAGGTCCCCAGCTTTTAAGTGGAAACTAGAACCAGAAACCATTGGCAAGTACAGGAATGTCGCAGATGATCTCCTTCCCTCCTGGTGGGCCTTGGGGATAGGGGTCCAGCGTTGCTTAGTAGGTGGGAGGTAAATTGCCTATCTCATGCCATGGTATTCAGACATTGAAGATCTCTGTGGAACATTTCCAGGAGCAGTAATGGCTCCTAGTCACTTAAACTGAATTAACATGTGTGGTTTGCTAGGAGTCATCTATGCAGAGAGGTCCAGGGCTGAGGGTTTGGGGGAGTTGCTGGTGGAGGCCCCCTAGTGCTTGTGGGTGACGGTGGGCACTGAACGGGAGGCGATCTGTTGTCACTGTGTGCTGTCCCTGGCAGTGTCCCAGCAATCTCTCCTGCCGAGCGCTGCCCGGTGAAGAGGAGGTGGGAGGATTCCTACCTGGAATCTGACAGTTCCTCCCTTAGTTGACACAGGCCAAGGTCCCTGCGGAAGTCAGCTGGTAACTCTCCCCCTGGTTACTCCAGACCTAGGATAGATGAATGGGTGACCTAGGTTGGGAAGTACCCAAGCAAGGATCCCAGCTCAGATAAAGTCCTGCAGAGGGTAGCTTCAGCCTGATTTGGGGGTGGGGGGAGCTCTGAAGTGTTCGTTACAGTTCAGAGGGGTCCCACACTGAGGCAAGGGAGCTGGCTTTCATACCCCTCCCTCGAACCCACCAAGTCATTGGCTAAGGACTGCACTGTCCTGAGGGGACATAAATCTCCAGACACTTTCAGCCGCTCCAGTATTGGAGGGCAGGCCTTCCAGGAAGTTACATACAGGTTTTAGAAACAAAATTACACCGAAGCCAGGGGATGCTCAGAAACATACAGAGGTATCCAACAGAATCCAGGGGCAACACAGACATTTGCAACAGTGGTTCTTTGAAAGGAACAAAAGGTTATGCTGACCTTCTCGCCCTTGTGCTGCCCCCCTCAGCATCTCTCACTTGTTAGAATCATCTTTGCTCTTGTTGTGAGCTCTCTGGGGGCAGAGACTGTGCAACTTTGTATCCCCAGTATGGGCACCAGGCCTGGTATGTTGTGTGCCGGAATAATTGTTGCCAGAGGGGTGGGAAATGAAACTTTTTGTCCACCAAGAGCATAAACCATGGGTGCAGGGGGCCAAGACTGAAACATAGTTCCTTGGTACAAGGCAGAGGTGCAGGGCCTGAACCTTAGCTGGCTCTGGAGTGATGGTTTTGAACCTGGGGCCGTTCAGCAACTTCTCCCTATCTACTAGCCTCTGCATTTGAACAGTGACGCCTTTTGGGGATGTCAAATATCTGTAGCTGTTGACTTTTTGTGCACCAGATGGGGTGGAGGGTTAAGGAACAAAGTTGCCTCCCAGCTGCCCCGGGAGAGCCCAGGTGTTCTGAGCTTACAGAACAATGAGATCTTCAGGGTCAGAGGGAAGCAGACTTTTAGGTTAGGAGAGAAGTCTCCAGGGCACAGCTGATTGATCTCTGAAAATAGCTGGAGGAGGACTGTAGTGGATGGGTTAACCCCTGCTGCATCCCGCCCTGGGGTACTTGATATTCCCTTAAATTTTTTGCATCTTAATCTTTTTAGGCCTGATTGTTACTCTCTTTCAGAAGCAAGAGGGCCCCGGGGACCGACTCACGTTAATTAAAATCACATGAGATTGGTATTAAAGCCCTGGGAAGTCATTATTAATTTACAGTAAGAAATCCACTCGTTTCTTCATTTATTTATTTCATAAATATGTATTGAGTGTTGACCTAAGCCAAGTTCATTATGCGTAACCCTAAAGTTCTTTCTGCAAGGTAACATAGCCTCCTGTATCAGGCAGGAGACAAAAACCACACTGGTTGTTTAACAGAGAGGATTTAATATTGAGAATTGTTAGCTAGATCTAAGAACTTATTAACTAGTGATTGAAGAACCAAAAAAGAAAAAAGAGAACGCTAAGGTATCACAGAGGTAGCAATTTTAGGAAGCAGCTACCATCTCTAGGGAAACAAGGGGGAAAGAGTTGGAATTATTAAAACCTAGAAATTTGGAGGAAGGATCACATGGGGCTGAAACTCGGAAGTCTGAGGTAGGGACATCTGCTGGCTGGCACTGGTGTCTCTGAGCTCAGTGGTGGGACCCAGACCTCTGAGGACGGGGTCCTGGTCAGCTGGCATCTCTCGGGTAGGAGGTGACAAGGCTGATTCTTTGGGTATTGGAAGAACTGCAAAGCAGATTCAGCTGCTGCTACAGGAAGGAACTGCTGCTGCCGGGGTGAAGAAGCATGGTGTGGAGGCTGCCACTCACAGGATCAAGAGGCTAACAGGAAAAAGCCCCAGGAAGCTAGCAGAAGCCCAAAGGAAAAAACAAGTCCCCTTTTCCTCCTCTAGCCTTGTGTCTTCCTCTAATACCTCCTATGGGCAGAGCCTATTAGGGAACAGCTGGCAAAGCAGAAATGTGGTTTGCAGAGTCCCAGCCCCAGCCTCACAAAGATGGGGGAGTTTGGAGCTGAGACACAATCTCTTCATTACTGACACATCTCCAAAGAATCCTGAGGTGAGCAAGGATTAGCTACTCCCACCCCACAACACCCCACCACCAGCTCACGCAAAAGTCTCTGGCCAAATTCGATCACATTTATTAAACAAGCATTCATTAGCAACCTGGCACAAAACTCACGCAACCTGTTCTTTAGGCCTGAGGAGGTCTCAGCTCTCACCCTTGCTTGAAAGGTCCGCTCAAGGAAGATTCAACACCCAAGGAGCATCAGAGAACCAGAAATTCTCTCAAACTAAAGGTTGGATCAAGCCGCAGGTGCCATCTCTAAGGTGCAGGGCACAGGTCTTGCTAGTTTCTGATAACCTCTTCATCTAAAGGTAAATAGTATCTTGAACATATTTAAGTGAATCCATAGATCCTGAATACAGATTTCACCGAGAGTCTATTTCTAACATTCATCATGTTAATTAACAAGCCACCAATTTCATCAATGAAAACCCATTTCTGACTTTCACTTTGCCAATTAGCAAAACCTCAGGTATTGATGAAGCCCTTGTGATCTTGCATTCGGATGTGGCCTTTCTGATAAAAAGCTAGCTGATTAGCTGGAGAGGGGATTTTTGATGAGGGCACATGACTGTCCCTGAGTTACCAAACTGAACTGGGTCTGTTTGTCTGTGTGCAAGGGAAAGCCAAACACCGAAGCATCAGTTTTTGTCAGAGAAATTTATTGCAAGGCTGCTGAGCGGAGAGACAGGAGTCTATTTCCTCAAGCTGGCGGCTGGGGCAGGTTTTATAGGCAGAGGATAATGTGGCATGATCCGATTGGATCTTGCAATGAGGTAACGCTGGGAGGCATGATCTGACTGGATCATGCCGTGGGGTGATGCCGGGCCTCGATCTGATTGGATCATGGATCATGCCACGTGGCGTCCGCTTCTTAATTCGATCCCCATGCCATGGTCTGAACACTTGGGTTCTGCTCATGGTTGCACACTTGGTTCATCTGGGCATGCTCAGGTTACTTAGCTTGCAACCTGGGGGTCCATGGCAACTGAAAGACGATTCACAATTTTATTACACAAAGTTGGATCCGATTGGGCTGGTTCTGCGGTTACACCTGGAATTGGAGTTTTAACTAACACAGGCATAACATCACACTGTTCGGGTGGATGTACTTCAAAACTAAAACGCAGACATCATAACAAGTAACTGTTTATACCAGATGCCACTGTGGTGGCAAGACACAGTCCTCGCTCTCAAATGGCTCACAACCTGGAAGACAAACGCTAAACAGGTGACTGCAGTGTGTGCAGAGGGCCCGGATGGGGGCCAGCCAGCTGGGGCTGGGCGCCTTTCAAAAAACATCAGGAGGACCAGATTCTGCCATTCGGTTGTCAGCGAACTTTCCCTGTAGGTCAAGCTGCCAAATAAAATACAAAATGTCCAGTTCAATTTGCATTTCAGATAGACAATGAATACTTTTTTAGTATAAGTGCTGTATTTTATGTGCTAAATCTGGCAACTCTACTTCTGGGCAAAGCTAGAAGGAAAGCCAAACACGGCAGAAGTCAGCTCAGTGAGTGTGGCAGGAGAAGGAGGTAGTTTTGGGTTCTGTGCCTGAGTTATCCGTTTCCATCTGCCTCCTTGGAAAAGCGCAAGTGTTCCAGAGGTCAGGGGGTCTGCTTCCCTGAGCAGTGATGGTCCCAAGCCATGCATGGTCTCTCCGGGCTCCCCTTTTATAAATGCCATACACACTGTTCTTGAGAAGATGCTGTGACGGTTAATTTTGTGTGTCAACTTGGAGGGTGTTTTTGGGTGAGATTGCCATGGAAATTGGTGAACAGACTGCTCTCCATAATGTGGGTGGGCCTCATCTAATCAGTTGACAGCATGATAGAACAAATGACCAGCCTCCCTAAGCAAGAGGAATGCTCTAGCAGGCTGCCTTCGAACTTCATTGGCAGCATCTCCTGGGTTTCTGCTTACTGGCCTACACTGCAAATTTTGGACTTGCCAGCTTCCATAATCACATGAGCCAATTCCTTATAATAAATATCTCTGTCTCTCTCTCTGTATATGCTTTTGGTTCTGTTTCTCTGGAGAACCCTAATATAGACCACAAAATAGCTGATTAAGTTTAAGCTTCCATAATGACACCACCATCTTGTTTCCTTCTTCTAAACAGGTCCCCTGAATGAGATTTGTTTGCTTATAGCCTTCATTTTCCCCCCCAAACAGCCGATATCATTTTTCCCTTAACACTCAGAGAGGTTAAGAGACTTGCCCAAGGCTAGCCAGCTGGGACTTCATCTCAGAACCTCTGGCTTCACAGCCTGTGCCACTTCCGCTGTTCAGTGTCAGTCTGTATCCTGGAAATTGTTCCTCGTCACAGGGAGGTAGCTGTCGGGTAAAGTAAAGGACGATGGTGCTGGAGTCAGAAGACGTGGACCTTGTTCAGTAGCGGAAACATCCGAGACGGGGTCAGCAGTCTCGGGAGGGCTTTGATGCTTAGGAGCTACACATGCTCAGCAACTCCTGCAGATTGATGCTACAGAACCTTTTGAGAAACCTAAACTCCGGACATGCAGAGCAAGCCAAGGCCAGGCCCCGTTAGTGATGTCCCAGCCCCAGGTGGCACAACAACTAAAGGAGCAGCTTTTTGGGCCAAAGGCAGGAGATTCTGCCTGTGGGAGCTCAGGGCAGGTGAGGGTCCTGCCCCATCTCCGCAAAACCAGCCCCATTATTCTAGCCCTGTCTCCAGGCAATGCCTACGCTCATCTGGAATAGTCAAGGGGATGCAGGGCAGATTCATTATTCTGAGGCATGACGATCCTCAAATCCACCAGGCTGGGACCAGGAACCGATGGCAGATAGGGAGCTGGAGTTAAATGAACATAGTCTTTATGGCCAGCCAGGTGGGAACTTAACATTTTTCTTTACTAGCTGTGTTCTAGGGTATTATGGACTAAATGTTTCTGTCCCCTCAAAATTCGTATGTTGAAGCCCTAACCCCCAATGTGATGCTGTGAGAAGGTGGGACCTTTGGGAGGTGATTAGGTTCATATCAGGTCTTGAGGATAGGTCCCCCTTGATGTGATCCTTATAAGAAGAAGAAGACCAGAGCAAGTTCTCTCTTTGTTATGTAAGGACATAGTGAGAAGGTGGCTATCTACAAACTAGGAAGAGATCCCTCACCAGAGAACTGAATAGACAAGCACCTTGACCTCGGATCTCCCAGCCTCCAGAACTATGAGAAATACATTTGTTCTTTAAGCCCCCCAGCCTGTGGTATTTTGTTATAACAGCCCAAGCAAACTAACACATAGGATGACTACACAATCTCTCTTATTAGAAGTCTTCCTGTGTCAAAATATCTTAGAAAATGTGCACTGCTTTGTGTACATGTATTCTCCTTTTATTTTGAAAATCAACTTTATCGATGTATAATTTACGTACAATAACACATACCCATTGTAAGTGCACAGTTGGATGAGTTTTGAGAAATGTATACACCCACTTAACCACACCCCTGTCAATGATATAGATCATTTTCGTCACCATCAAATTGCCCTTGTGTTCATTTGCAGTCAATCCCTTCCCTCCACCCTAGCCCGAAGCAACACTAATCTGCTTCTCCCACTGTAGATCCATTTTGTCTGTTCTTGAATTACGTGTTTAATATAACATTTTTGAGATTCATGCATGTTATTGTATGTATCAATAGTTTATTTCTTTTTATTGCTGAGTAGTCCTCTATTGTATGAAGATAACACAATTTGTTTATCTGTTCTCCTGTTGATGTATTTTAAATTTATGTATATTCTGTTATATATCTCATTCTGGTTTTTAGATTTTTCACGAAGCATAGCTTTAAGATTCACCCACGTGACTATAGGTACGTCTAATCCATTGCTACTAAATGCTTTGTGTTACTCCACGGTGGGCAGCCCCTGGGTTTTACCTGACCACTCCCTCAGTGATAGATGTCTGGGTTGCTCCCCACCACAAAAAACACCTTAATGAGCCTGTTTTTGCATGTACCTTGTGAACCTCTGAATTTCCATGGGATATATACCCAGGAGGAGAATTGCTGGGTCATTTTCCATGTGCTTATTTAATTTACGTCAGAGGTGCCAGTTTCTTCTCTAGAATGGTGGCACTAGTCTACACTCCCACCGGCAAGGCAAGAGGGCTCTGTGGTCTCACAGCTCCCCAGCACTCGGCAATACACAGCTATCTAACTTTTGCAGTAGAACATACAAAAAAGCGATATCTCATTTCTGTTTTAATTTGCAAATAATTTTGTAAACAATTTCGAGCACCTCTCCAAGTGGTTTTCTCTTCTCTAAACAGGGGACGCGGTTTTTCTTCGTGTTGATTTGCAGATGTTTCTCACATATTTGACACGTTCATTTTTCATTGCTTTTAGAGATCGAAAACATTTTCTTCCATTTCGGCCATATATCTATTCCCTTTGTCTGTGGTGTCCTTCAACAAACAGAAATCCTTGATTTTGAAACCATCAAATTTCCTCTTTTGCTTTATGAGTTGTGCCTTTGAAGTTTTATTTAAGAAGTCTTTTCTTTGACTGCAGAGATCATAAAAATATTCTTCTACATTTTATTCTATTAACTGTATGGTTTTCACTGTTACCTGTAGGTCCCGAATCCACAGGGTCCTCATTTATTGGTGGTGGTAGATTGGGATCCAGTTTTCATTTTTTTCTGTTTGGCACGCCAGTTTTTTTTAACTTCATGTGGGTGATCTCCAAAACCTTGGCTCTAACATGAGTAGTTTGAAAAAAGAAATCTCTTATTTAGAATTTGTTTGAACTTTTTATTCAAGTATGGCATACATACATAAAGTGTTCAAATCATGAGTCATTTGATGAATTTCCACAAAGTGAAAACACAACTAAAATAGAATGATGTCTGCACCCCAAAAGCCTTCCTCCTGCCCATTTTCATCCAATACCCATCATAAATTAGTTTTGCCTTTGCTTTTTTTTTTTTTTTTGGTTTTTGGTTTTTTGGCTCATATAAATCATGCTTTATGTGCGCTCATGTCTAATAGCTTTCACTCAATATTATGTTTGTAAGATCTACCCACACTTTTCCATCTAGGTACAATTTGTTCATTTTTATTGCTGTACAGTGTGGCATTACATGATTATACCACAATTCATTCATTCCACTGTTGATGGGCACGTCGGTAGTTTCCAGGTTTTGGCTATAACAAACAGTACTGCTATGAAAATTATTGTACACATCTTTTGATGAACTTATGTATACATTTCTACTGAGTCATAGGGTATGCATACATTCAGCTTTAGTAGTTTCTGTCAAATAGTTTTTCAAAGTGGTTGTACTAATTTACCCTCCCACAGAATGGCATGAGAGTTCTAGTTGCTCCACATCTCTGCGAATGTATAGTATTTTCCATCTCTATTTCATTTTAGCCATTCCGGGGGTGGGGGAGGGGTATGGTAGTATTCATAGTGGTTTTAACTTGCATTTCTCTAATGCAATAATGAAGTTGAGCACCTTTTCATATATTTGCCACTTAAATATCTTCTTCTTCTTCTTTTTTTAATAGAGATGAGGTCTTGCTGTGTTGTCCAGGCTGGCCTTGAACTCCTGGGCTCAAGCAATGCTCCTACCTCACCCTCCTGAGTAGCTCTATAGGTGCGCACCACTGCACCCAGTTTACTAATATCTTTTTTTTTTTCAGGTGTCTGCTCAAGCCTTTTGCCCATTTTTCTTTTGGATTGTCTTTTTCTTATTCATTCGTAACAGTTCTTTGCATAGCCTGGATATGAATCCTTTGTCTAATATATGTACGGAAAATATCCTCTTTCACTCTCTTGGTTGCCTTTGGATTCTCTTCATGTCACATAGTACAACTTACCATCTTTTTTTTTCTTTTCTTTTTGAGACAGAGTCTCACTCTCTTGCCTGGGCTAGAGTGCCGTGGCATCAGCCTAGCTCACAGCAACCTCAAACTCCTGGGCTCAACCAATCCTGCTGCCTCAGCCTCCCAAGTAGCTGGGACTACAGGCATGCGCCACCGTGCCCGGCTAATTTTTTCTATATATTTTTAGTTGTCCAATTAATTTCTTTCTAATTTTAGTAGAGACGGGATCTCACTCTTGCTCAGGCTGGTCTCAAACTCCTGAGCTCAAGCAATCCTCCTGCCTCGGCCTCCCAGAGTGGTAGGATTACAGGCGTGAGCCACCGCGCCCAGCCTAAACTTACCATGTTTTTCTTTCATAGCTGGTGCTTTTTGTGTTCTGTTAAAGAAATCTTTGCCCACACCAAATCATGAAGGTGTTTTCCTCTAAAAGCTTTATTATTTTATCTTTCCTATTTGGATCTACAATTTTTCTGGAATCAATTTATATGTATGGTGGGAGATAGGGATCCAGATTCATTTTTTTCCCCATTTAGATATGAAATTAACCCAGTACCATTTATTTAAAAAACTATCTTTTTTCCACTATAATAAATCAAGTAAACTGAATGTGTGTCTGCTCTAAATTCTTGATTCTTTTTCATTGGTCAGTTTTTCTATCCTTGTGCCAGTACTTCACTGTATTCTCCAGAGATGGCTTGTGTATTCTTGATTAAGTTAATTTTAGATACTTTATAGTTTTGTGGCTATTGTAAATAATTTCATTTTTATTATAGTAATATTTTGTTGTTCCTAGTTATTTCTGGAGTAAAGAGCTGCTACTGATTTTTGAAGGTTGATTTTCTATTCAACCTTCAAAACTATAGAAACCTTCAAGGTTTCTATAGTTAGAAACCTTGTGTACATCTCCTATTAGATTTAAGAGTTTGTTGATTGTGTTTTTATTTCTAGATAGATGATCATATCACGTGCGAATAGCAGTTGCATCTTTTTCTTTCCAAAAATTATACCTCCGTGATGGTTGATTCTATGTGTCAACTTGGCTAGGCTGTGATGCCTAGTTATTTGGTCAAACACCAGTCTAGATGTCACTGTGAAGCTATTTTTAGATGTAATTAACATTTAAATCTCTAGACCTTGAATAGAGCAGATTACCCTCTATAGCGTGGGTGGGCCACATCCAATCAGTTGAAGGCCTTAAGAAAAAAAGAATAATATCCTCTGAGGTAGAGAGAATTCTGCCTCCAGATTGCCTTTGGACTTGAGCTGCAACATCAGCTCTTCCTTGGGTCCCCAGCATGCTGGCCCACCCTGCAGATTTTGGACTTGTTAGCCCACATAATTCTTAAAATCCTTAAAATCCTTAAATCCTTAAAATCTCTCTCTCTCTCTCTCTCTTTCTCTCTCTCTCACTATCCACCTACATACTATTGGTTCTGATTCTCTGGAGAACCCTGACTAATACAAACTCTTAATTATTTTCATTTTCTATCATTGGCCAGGATTTTCATGCTATATTAAACAGCAACAGCGTCGAGGACATCTTAGTCTTATTCACAATCTTAAAGGGAATGTGTCTAAAGTTCCTCTATTAAGTATATTTGCCATAGGTTTTGGTACATAATCTTTTTCAAACTAAGAACATTTCTTTATATTCCTAGCTTGCTGAGTACACTGATACTGAACCATTGTTGAATTTCTGGAATAAAACCTTCATCATGATGGATATTTAAAAAAAAATCCTGTTGAATTCAGTTAGCAAATATTTTGTTTGGGATTTGTATATCTGTTTTCATAAATGAAAAAGCCCTATAAATATCTTTTTTAAAAAAATTGTCACTGAATGGTCTTGGGATTAAGATTACACTGGTCTCAGAATGAGCTGGCTGGCTTTCACTCTTTTTCTAAACTCTGAGACAATATGTAAAACAGGAATTAAGCATTTCTTGAAAATTTCAGAGAACTCACCTATAAAATCACCAGGACCTGACATCTGGGACGTGGGATATCTTTTGACTACTATTGCAATCTCTTCATATTTGTTGGTCTGGAATTAGTTATCTTCTTCTTGATCAAACTTTGACATTTTAAATATTTATAGAACTTTTTTCTTTTTTTTTCAATTTTAGTTGTACAGAGCTATTCATAATGCTTTTTTCTTTTTTAAATCATCACTTTTGTGTCTGTAGTTATTTCTTCCTTTTCTTTCTGTATTGTATTTATTCATATCTTCTCTCTTTTATTCTTCTTTTCAAATTTCTCAATATTTTAATGACTTAGATAATTTTCCTTTTTCAGTCATTTTTTTGTTAAAAATAAACTTGCTCAGTTTTAAACTTAGGTCAATGTGCTTTTTTGCTTTTTCTTTTTTTTTTTTTTTTTTTTTTTTTGAGACAGAGTCTCACTCTCTTGCCTGGAGCGAGTGCCGTGGCGTCAGCCTAGCTCACAGCAACCTCAAACTCCTGGAACTCAAGCAATCCTACTGTCTCAGCCTCCCAAGTAGCTG
>CAUYSK010011685.1:0-20053 GCA_963575035.1 Avahi laniger | reverse complement strand
AGAGATGTTGAGCACTATTTTGTATGTTTGCTGGCCATTATTCTGTCTTCTTTTAAAAAGTTTTGGTTCACATCCTTTGCCTACTTTTTGATGGGGTTATTTGATTTTTTTCTTGTTAATTTTCTTAAGTTCTATATGCATCCTTGTTATCACCCTTTTATTAAATGTATAACATGCAAATATTTTCTCTCATTCTAAAGGTTGTCTATTTGCTCTAATGATAGTTTCCTTGGCTGTGCAGAAGCTTTTTAATTTGATCAGGTCCCATTTATTTATTATTGTTGCTGCTGTGATTGCTTTTGGGGTGTTTTTCATAAATTCTTTGCCTAGGCCGATGTCTATAAGAGTTTTCCCAACATTTTCTTCTAGAATTCTTAACGTTTCATGCCTTAGGTTTAAGTCTGTTATCCACTGTGAGTTGATTTTTGTGAGAGGTGAGAGGTGGAGATTCAGTTTCAATCTTCTGTATGTGGTTATCCAGTTTTCCCAGCACCATTTATTGAATGGGGATTGTTTTCATCAATGTATATTTTTATCTGCTTCATCAAAGATTAGATGACAATATGAGGATGGTTTTATATCTGGGTTCTCAGTCCTGTTCCATAGGTCTATGTCTCTGTCCTTGTGCCAGTACCATGCTGTTTTGGTTACTATAGCCTTGTGGTAAAACTTGAAGTCTGGCAGACTGATGCCTCTCAATTTATTCTTTTTCGCTTAGGATTGCTTTGGCTATATGAGATCTTCTCTGGTTCCATACTAACTATAGAATTATTTTTTCTAGATCTGTAAAGAATGATGATGGTATTTTGATAGGGATTGCATTAATTCTGTAGATCACTTTAGGTAGTATGGACATTTTAACAATATTGATTCCGTCAATCCATAAGCATGGTAGGGTTTTCCACCTGTTTACATCTTCTACAATTTCTTTTCTCAGTGTTTCATAGTTCTCCCTATATAGCTCTCTCACCTCCTTCATTAAATGTATTCTTAAATATTTACTTTTCCTTGATGCTATTGTGAAAGGTGTTGTGTCATTGATTTGATTTTCAGCTTGACTGTTATTAGCATATATGAATGCTACTGATTTGTGTGCATTGATTTTGTATCCTGAGACTTTACTGAATTCATATCAATTCCAGAAGTCTCTTGGTTGAATCTTGAAATTTTCTAGATATAATATCATATTGTCAGCAAAGAGTGAGAGTTTGACCTCTTTTGCTCCCATTTGGACACCCTTAATTCCCCTCTCTTGTGTGATAACTCTGACAAAGACTTCCAGCACTATCCAAATTTCTTATAATTTAATGTCATACTATTTGTTTGATATACTTTCTCAATTCTTTTCAACATGCCAGTAGTTTTTTAATTTTATTATACCTCCATCATTTGAAAATCTACAGCTTTAACAAAGAAGATCCTATATACTTGCCTCTGAATATTTAAATTTTTCTCATTTTGAAAAAAATCAAAAAACTATTACATTTTATCTTCTATATGAGAAATTATCAGACAACTCTGGCCTTCATTGATTTCCCACAATATTAATATTCCTCAGTAAATATCGATTATTTAATTGATTTCCCTTTTATATTATTTACTTGTCCTGTGCATTTTTCATTTTCTCTGAAGTATATCAATAGCTCCCTAAATTAATGACCATAGCTTCTGGTCTGCTCTAACTTCAACAGCACCAAGAACTGTATTATGCATATAGCAAGTGATAAATATTTTTAAATTTAGTTCTTGTTTGAATCTTCTACTAGTGCACTGTATTTTGTTCTGTGGTCCATTGGTGAAAGACAGATAATTGCCAAGAAGCTTTGTTGAAATACAGACTCCTTTGGCATTCCTCAGATCTGTGCTTCGTGGAGTGATCCCCAGGACTTTTAATTTAAAAGAACTTTCACTAATTCTTATGCATCTATAGATGGGGTAACTGAGTTTGGATCTGGATTTTTGACACATAAACATTACTTCTCACCTTATTTTGATGTTGATGAACATCAAAGACAAAAGCACCCTGCAACTTATAAAATATTTTAGAGCTTTTAGACTAAATAATAAGATACTTTTAGCAAAAGTATATATACTTCTATTTTCACATATGTCTTCTCTATGGGTAACATTTAACATATCATAAAAAGAAAATAAGAAAACATCAATAAAAGCCCTTCTGATAACCTCATAGTTGATGTACTTTGAAATCTAGTTTACATGGTAAAATACGTAACTTGCTGAACAGCACATTAATTTTAAATAATTAAAATAGACCTATTTAAAAATATTATTAAAGAAAATTCAATGTATATCACTTTATTCTCCCAAATATCAAATTTATAGTAAAAAACACAAATTTCTACAAAATATAATAGAGAGAAAATTGAAATATCCTGTTTGTTTGTCTTTGTTTTGCTTTCCTATGGGTAAAA
This sequence comes from Avahi laniger, assembly GCA_963575035.1. Classification (NCBI taxonomy): domain Eukaryota; kingdom Metazoa; phylum Chordata; class Mammalia; order Primates; family Indriidae; genus Avahi; species Avahi laniger. Next base: position 17,621 of record CAUYSK010011685.1, on the reverse strand, counting down.
GTCACGAATCATTCTCTGAATTTTATCAGGGGAAAATGTGATGTGTCTAAAAAGACTGAACAGATAGTCTGAAGTAAAAATTAAATTTTGGGGGAAACCAATTTCTCAGAAGCTTTTCAGCTTAAACATCATAAAAAAAATCCCTAATCACTACTTTTAGTTTAACTCAACCAGCAGCTAATCAATTAACTCAGGGTTTCATGCATACACATTCTTTACACATAAAGCTGATCCATAGATAAAAACTTCAATTTTAATTTCCTGACTTTTAGTGTATAGAGATAAATAATATACTTCCCAGGTATAAGGTTAATTTGTAATTTATACCTGTGCCATTCTGAAAGCCACTGGATAGCCTTGTCTTGATACAAAAACACTGTTCCCATGGGACTGGACATTTATACATCGTAAATGAACAGCTGCACAGTATGCTGGTTTCCAAGGCTCACATTAGTACCACACTAATCCATGTATATTTGCAAATTGTTATGATCATTGCTCAGAAATGGCATCAGTTGCAGCTGCAGCAATTCTGAAAATATTTCAGACTTGTGATGGCTGGAACAACAACACAGAAATTATAATCATCTGACATCCATCATCACCGCTCCTTTGCTTGATTACACCAGTCAACAAATCCTGGGCAGGAAGACAGTGAAAAAAAGGAACAACACAAACCTCATCTGCTAAAGAAATGCATTTTTTTCCCTCTAATTCTCAACATCTCAATTTTCTACCATCTTCCTTTTTCCATTTTCAAACACTATCCAATACACAAACAGAATCATAAAAATAAATGATTTTTCAAAGTCTCCATTAATCTGCTACTTCTTAAGAATAAACAAGGGACTTCTAAAAAATCCTAGTGCCATGTAATGTAATATTGTTACCAAATATTATTCTGAATATGATTTTGGGTAAAAACATACCCATCTGCTTATTTTTCTTTTTTCATCCTCCCCTTTTGTTTTCTATGTTATCTTGACCAAGCTATATTTTCCCCTTATTGGAAAACTAAGTATTCTCAATGTATCGGATAGACAGAATTTCTTTTTTCATACTGCTGTTTTATCCACACATTATGGCTCAACAATTCTCTACTGAAGGATTTCTGATAGTTGATGTCTACGAATTCATGATAGACAATTTAACCTAAAACATTATTTTTTTAAGTCATAGTTGTAACCTAGTGTTACTAATTTTGGGGTTTTTATCTTAACCTTTCAGACAAGCTAAGCAAACTTACAAGGTCCAATACCAAACAAATGCTTTTGCTTACTATTGAAAATATTTGTGGGATTTACTAATAAATGAATATTTATGTCTGATAAACTATTATAAAATTATACTTTAACTTTTGAAGTTAAGATTCAATTAGAGAAAAAATGGTAATATGTAGCATGTAATACAAAGCCTTTCACTGGCTGATCTTTGCTTGTCCATTTTCCTGGTCACAAATTCCATGTATTAGATCTGAATATGCTTAGATTTTAAGTGTAATATTTTACGTCTTTTGCATATTTTCTCTGCCAGAATTCTATCCCTTGATAACATATTTCAACTGATACTTTCTCCAGAAACCCCTTTAAAGTGTGTAATTCAACTATCAAATTCACAAAGCTGTGCAATTGATACCAAAATCTAATATAGAGCATTTTTATCACCCCAGTTTTGATTCTCCTAATTTCTTCCTATGGATTTGTTACCATTGGATTTCACTTTTTTACACCAATATAGCTTTGTTCCCACCTTGCTCCTTCATGCTGCCATTGTGTAATATCACACACACACCAGCCCCACACACATACACACACATACGCAAGCCCAGAAACATAGTTATATACACATTAATTTATTCAATCTTTTAAAATTATTTAAGAGAAGGGAGAAGAAATACATAATTACACTGTCTTTTATAACCATCTACATAATTCCCTTTAGTAGCACTTTTTCAATATAACTTTAAATTAATATCTGCTGTCATTTGCTTTCAAACTTGAAGAGCTTTATTATTTTATATCAGATCTGACAGCAACAAATTCTCTTTATTTTATCTTCATTTTTGAAAGATTTTTGTTTTTACTTTTAGAACATTGAATACATTGTCCAGTGCTTTCTGCTTCCATTGTTTCTGATGAGAAGTCAGTAATTAACCTTATTAGGTTTCTTTAATATGTGAAGAGTTCTTTTTCTTTTTCTTTGTTCAAGATATTCTCTTTGTCTTTCAATATTTGACTATCATATGTCTGAGTGTGTATCTCCTCATGTTTATCCTACTTGGAGTTCATTGTACTTCTGAAATATGTGGACTAACATTCATCAGAATGAAATGTTTTTAGCTATTACATTCTCAAATGTTTTTTCTGCCCCTTTTTTCTAGTCTTGCTTTTGGTACTCCCTTTATGTATATGTTAGTGCTCCTAATGATGCCCCGTGTTTTTCTAAGACTCTTGAATATTATTTTATTTACTTTTACCTGTTTCTTAGATGGCTAATCTCTATAATCTATCTTCAAGTTTGCTGCTATCTTTTTTTTTTTTAATCTGGTCATATATACTGTTGAGCATCTGGTGATTTTTCATTTTGGTTAAGTCCAGAACCAGAATTACCATTTGGCTCTTTATTGTAATTTCTATCCATAATTGATATTCATATTTCCATCATGAGTTTCCTTAATTTTTTCCAGATGTTTTCTTTAGTTCTCAGACTAAGTTAATATTAGCTGTTTACAGTCTTTATTGGCAAAGTCCAAAATCCTCAAATCCTCCCCCCAAAAAAAACAGTTTCTAATGCCTGCTTTGTTTTGTTTTGTTTTGTTATACTTGGTATGGGGCACACTTTATAAAACTTTAAATGTCTCATAATCTTTTGGTTGAAAACTGCATTTTAAAATAATATATTGTTATGAAGTGATGGATATGATAATTAATTTGATGGTGATAATCATTTCAAAATGTACACATATAGAAACATCAAATTGTACATTTTAAATATATACACATTTTATTTGTCAATTATAATTCAATAAAGCTGTAGAAAATATAAAGCCATATCACCATTTAAAAGAAAAGAATATATTATTGTCAAATAATAATTCATGACTTGATTGAAATAATTATATGAAAGTTATTTTCCTTGCAGTTTGAAGTTTCTGATGTCCCTGCTTATACTTTTTCTTGCTTTTATCATTTAGCTTGACTATTAAGAATTGCCTCTGGGTCAGCATAACTCACTATCAACCAAAAAGTGTGTTTAAGCCCGTTTGACCAGTTAGGTTTCTACCCTTTATTTGTGAATGTGTGTGTATGACTTATACGCTATTATCACAGTTTTTATCACACATTCAGCCAGGAACCAGTAGCTTGGAATTTTCCACTCTGATCACTTCTAAGAGGCTATAGCCATGGGCATGCACATGCTCTTCCAGACTGCAAAGGGAGCATGCAATTTTATTTTCAATAAATAAATTTCTAGAGTTGTTCTTTGGTTAGCATAGCTTAATGTTCAATCAACATTTGAGTAGAGTTTGTGATTAAGTCCCTTGTGCCTGTTGGTTTCTGCCTTCTATTAATAGATCTGTGTGTGTCTTGAGGCTTGTTTTTAAGTGTGCCTTCTCCTGCTCTGAGAATGATGCAGCTTGGTGAATGTGCAGTCTTCCTCACTCCCATAGTTGAGTGTGATCCCAAGGAGGATCTACTTGGCTGTATCTTTCCTATTATTCTCTGTTAAACTTCTGGTTGTTCCACTGTGTTGATTATTAGCATTATGGAGCTACCATACCCTCTTAATTGCTTACCCCCAAGATATTCATTGATTTTGACAATGAAAGGAGCATCTATTCTCTTGTCAGTGTCCATCCAGAACAAGGCTTCTGCAAGAAGTGGCCAGGGTGAGATACATCGGTGACTTTCCACACTGCAGTGAAATCACAGCCCTAGACTGGGAGCAATAGAGAAAGAGAGTTCCCTTCTTTATCATACTCATTGAGAGTACAGTTTACATAAACAGAGTTGGGGAGCTGGGTAGGAGGAAGCTGCGTTTCAAAAGCCCTAGACTTTCGATATTCTTACTAAAACTTAGATTTTCTTGAGTGAATATTCTTTATTTACTATGTGTACTTGGGTCAATTTCCAGAGACTTTAAGTTATTTTTTGGTATAATTTTTTGCCAGTTAAATGGTTGTTTCCTTGGTGACAATGTTGTCAAATTCCTCACTTCATCATTTCAAATGTACAAATAGGGTTTATTTCAGGAATGTAGGCTTTTGGTTTGTTTTTGTTAATAAGATCTTTATTAACATAATCATCACAGTAATAGAGAAGCTTTTAAAAATCATATTAGATTATCAGTTTCAAAAATGTAGTAATAAAGATAGTCACTTATAAAAACTCATATTTAAGCTTAATTATTTTAGTCTTTGTGAAAGCACAAATACATAAGCCATGCAGTTAACTCATATACTAACTACTTTATTTGGTTTCATCTCCTATATAAATTTTTTTTTTTTTTTGAGACAGAGTCTCACTCTGTTGCCCGGGCTAGAGTGCCGTGGCGTCAGCCTAGCTCACAGCAACCTCAAACTCCTGGGCTCAAGCAATCCTTCTGCCTCAGCCTCCCAAGTAGCTAGGACTACAGGCACGTGCCACTATGCCCGGCTAATTTTTATATATATATTTTTAGTTGTCCAGATCATTTTTTTCTATTTTTTAGTGGAGAAGGGGTCTCACTCTTTCTCAGGCTGGTCTTGAACGCCTGACCTTGAGCGATCCACCCGCCTCGGCCTCCCAGAATGCTAGGATTACAGGCGTGAGCTGCCACGCCCGGCCTCCCATATAAATTTAACCAAGAACATCTATTCTTTTATATTAGTCTTCTTTTGTAACATTAGCATTTTCATGATTCATTACTGAAACATCACTCCTAGAAGGAAAAAAATGTTTTCGTATTTTAATATAATTTTATCAAATAACTCAACAACATATTCAAATGATAATATAACCTGATCAAGTGGGGCTTATATTATGAATGTAATGATTTTTTTTAATATATCTATTAACATAATTCACCACAGAAATAGTCCAAAAAAAGCGTATGATTACCTCTTTAGATGGTAAAAACTCAGTGATAAGACACACCCTTGCCAAAAGTCTCATCAAAGTCTTCCTCAAGAAATTATTTTAAAAGCATAATATGCTTTACCAATTTATTTACTTATTATTTCAACCAGTATACAAGTTAGTATCATATCTAATGAGCAAGCTATGAAACCTTCTCTAATCAAGTCAAGAAATAAGATAAAGACCTCCTTTATCACAACAATCATTTAAAAGTCTTCCAAAGCTATGCAAAAGAAATGAGGGTAAAAATTAGACAAAGTAAAATTATTCTTATTTGTAGATGATATTATTTACCCAAGAGAATTAATTAAAATTACCAGTGATATGATAATTCAATAAAGAGGTGAGCAACAACCACCAGTGAGGTAATAAAATTAATGAAAAAGATCCATTCGTAAGCAAAAAATATATGAAAATACTTAAGAATCAAGAGGAAATGTGCAAGATCTATAGAAAAGTAACCTTAAATGCTACTAAAGGTCATGAAAGAAGACTTAAACAAAAATAAAATTGTTCTTGGCTAAAGTTGTATAGTAGGTAGAACTGGGCTCTTAAACAATAGGTGATTAGTTAACTGAATAAAATCTGTTTGCTGACCACATATACTCTCACAAAGACCAACCAGTTGCCTGACAACTCTACTTTATCACACTAACACTAATAGGGCATTAAAATGCAATCCTTGTTAGGGTAAACTTAGTCAAAACCAAGCATATCCTGTACTATGAAAGCATATTAGGATTTCAGATGAAGTTTCCCCAGAAACTGAAAGGCAATCACAGGGCTAAGTATTGTTTTTTCTTTTTAAACATCATTGGTGAACTTCATAGAGATCCCTACCACCAACAACAAGAACCTACACAGGAGTGTAATAAATGGTGCATCATAACCCCTCGAAGAAATAAAAATACTCCGAGGCACCGGACTGTGTTCTAGGATTAGAGACCATATATAACCTAATCTTAAAGAATGCATTTAGCGTACTTTATTTATCGATGTTAAAAAAACAACAAAAAAATGACCTTTGGTTGTAAGGTTAATTAACTGTGTCTTACAAAAGTATTCATCTTTCTGTATAAATAACGTCCGAATATAGTGCCTGCATGTTTGCATAATGTTAATAAAGCATTTTCTTTTTTAGCAGTCCTGAATAGAAATGTTTCTGTGGTTCTGCTTTTACAGAGGAAATTTATTGTATTAGGCCACAGCTGTAAATTTTCTCCCTCCAATCCTATAAATTTCTTCTAAATGTTTAATGGTTTATAACTGTAATTATTCTTGTGTGCCAACATTAAACTTTAAAAAGTTTAATTTGGAGACTATTCGGAGAAACTCATCTTTTTTACAGCCTCATAAATAGTCCTTTGATGAAATGAGCAGAGGCTCTGTATCTGCCCGAGGTGAATACAAATGACACTTCATAGACCATACTTACAGAGAGGAAGTAAATGCAATGATGTCTAAAATGATCAGCCAGTGCTCAATAGCAATGAGTAGTATATGTTGAAAGATAAGAAATGGCGTGATTCTCTTCCTCATTCTGTTTGTCCTCTTTTCCTCCTCTGTATTGTTTGGAAAGTTTTCAATATTCCCAAACAGTTTAACATTCCTTATCCAGAATATATAGTCCATGGTTCTATTCACTCAATATATTCCAGTGTCACTTTTTTTCCTTTCTCTCTCTTTTTTTTTTTTTGAGACAGGGTCTCACCATGTTGCCCAGGCCGGTCTCAAACTTTTAGCCTCAAGCAATCCTTCTGCCTCAGTTTCCCAAGTAACTTTGAGTACAGGCATGAGTCATCACTCCCAGCATCACTTTTGAATACTATGTAATGGAGAGTGCATAGCTATATTATATATTGCTAAGAATATATCTTCTTTGTGAAGTTCAATTGTTGTATCACACGATTTCAGGGACTGGGGTGAATGAGAACTTCTTTAGTTTCAAAGTAGACTGTGAACATTGAGATAAGTATTAGAAGCTTTGTAATACAGTAAACTGTATTATAAAGAATGCTTCCAAATGTGACTTTATACATAATATTTACTTTAAATTCAATTAAGATACAATAACCAATTTTATTTCATTTAACTCAATGGGAAAATATTAAAAATTTCTGCATACAGGTACATAGACATAGGCATATCCTCAGAAAGATCAAAGGTTTAGTTTTCATTTTTAAATTAGTATATTATTACATTTACACCTCTATTTTACCACAAAAAAGAACTCATTTTCCTTTTGTATAATTGTTTGAATAGAAAACATTTCTATTTAATTTTGAGATATATTAACACCCTACCTTAATCCAAAAGGAATTTTAAGATAACAAATAATAAAATGTCTAGCTTAAATAATTATCACTTCTAAATATTAAATATATATATTTATAGCATATAATTTTTTTCTAATTTTAAAACCAATATACAGCTAAACAAAGAATTTTTTAAAATAGAAAAATAGACATAAAAGTCTTAAACACAACTAAAATCACCAGTTGTCTGCTCAGAGTAGTCTTTTCATTCTATAATTCCAGTATGATGCAAATTGCTTATCCCAATGAGACCCATGTCAGAATTCTGATTTTCAAAAATGTAAGATAATAAATGTGAATAGTTTTAAGTCACTGATTTGGTGGTAATTTATTATACAAGCAAGAGAAAACTAAAACAATGAAAATCCAGCATAGGTGTTATATGTAAAATTTATGAAAACTATAGTGCAAAGATTGGAAGGGAGGAAATGGAAGTACAATACTGCAGCATTTTATAATATATGTGAAACAGTATAAAATCACTTAATAGTAGATTATTATATAAATTCAATACATGTATTATAAATTCTAGAGAAGCCACCAAAATAACAAAATACACTTATAAGTAACAAGCCAACAAAGGAGATGAAGGAGAATCACAACAAAAAAAGGAGATAGATAAGTGTAAGAGTGACATCAGCAAGATGGTTGGAATAGGAAGTTCTGGCTCTTGTCCTCCTATGGAAACATCAATTTAACAGCCATATATGGACCAAAATACCTTTCTAAGAATGCTAGAATGCAGTGAAGAAATTGCAACACTCAAAAAGAGCACAGGACCAAGAATGGCCCTATTGAAATGCACAGGAACAGTACTTTCTCTTTTCCTGCATCACCCCCTCCCCTAAGTTGGCACATCTCAGCACTCAGAAAGATTCTCTTGGTCTATGATTTCTATCACAAGGGAAGAAGAGAGGGAGGGATACCTCCAATGCCCCCAGATTTTCAGATCACTTCCTGAGAGACCTGCTCCTGTTTCATCTCACCCAAAATGTTGAGAGATCCAGCATAGTTTGAATTCACAGAGGCAGTTAAGAATAGAAAGGAGGGGAAGACAGTTCTCAGCAAGCAGTTAAGCCCCAAGTAGCCACAGGCCTCAAGTATGCAGCTGAGATTGCAGCTGTCAGCATGGATCTCAACAGCTGCTGTGGCTCTCAGGAGCCAGTTTGGCTCTGCAGAATTGGTAGAAGGCATACAATTCTGGGACTTCCTCAGATGGGAGGGAGAGAAGAAGAGCTTCACCTGATACCCTGGCATCTCAGTGCACTGCTTTAGGGGAAAGAAGTGAGTAGCTCTCAGTATCAAGGATGGCCTAATAGGATTGAGATAAGGCATACAATCCTGATTTTTCTTTTTCAGGAGTGAGGGAGAAAAATGGAACTTATACCAACATCTCAATATCAAGAAATACCCTAGGGAAAAAGAAACGGGCAGCTCTCAGCACCCAGCACAGCTTTGTAGAATTGGAAGAAGGTTCACAATCCAGAGACTTCCCTGCAGGAGAGAAGGCTGAAATATGTATACTCATAGAAAAAGATTTGAGAGACTCCCAAAATCTCTAGCTGGGTTGATTGGTGAAGGTCTTTCCCTGAAGAAGCCTGTCATAAAGATTAGAAGAGGTGACTGCTCCTCCAGGTCATAGACTTCAATGAAAAATTACAAAATATATGAAGAATCAGGAAAATATGACACTACCAAAGTAACAAAATAAATCTATAATAACAAACCATCAAGAAGTAGAAATCAATGAGTAGTCTGACAAAGAATTAAGAGTGATCATCTTAAAGAATCTCAATGACCTGCAATAGAATAGATAGATAAGTAAACAAAATAAGAAAAATGAAACATGAACAAAATGAGAATATTAACAAAGAGACAGAAACCATAAAAAGAGGATCAAACAGAAATTCTGGAATTTAAGAATATTATAACTAAATTGAACAATTCAATAGAGAGCTTCATGACATTGGTCTTGGCAATGATTTAATGGATATAATAGCAAAAGCACAGACAATAAAGGCAAAAATAGGTAAGTGTCACTATCTTAAATTAAAAAGCTTCTGCACACAAAGGAAACAACCAACATGTTGCTCCATGAATTAATATAAATATATTGGAGACAGGAAATGTCTCAGGAGTTTTGCAGAGCTTTGCCCTGAAGGAATATGTGAACATATTAGTGTGCATATCGAAAGCTGTTTCACCTCAGGAGGACATCTCTGAAAGACAATAGCAGCTGAATCCTAGAAGGCACTGTGATTCTCAGACCTAAAGATTTGGACTTGCTTTGTAAAGCAAAGCAAGGTCTGCTAAAACTACAGGATGAGAGCTGATCAAGGAGTGCCCGCCAGAACAGACAGCCATCTGTGGCTATAAGCAATTAGCCCAAGGGACAGTTCTTGCTTAAAACTCCAGACTACCTGTCGCCATTCACAATAACCTGATAAAGAAAATATGGAGCCAATATATTTCTGTGTAACCCCTCTGTTAAGTGATAAATTTACCTTAGAACTTAGAAGTTAACCTTTGAAAGATTTCATAACCATTTGTTCACGTAGATAGAATTAGTTAACGGATTTGTGGAAGCCTTTTGAAAAACTGTTATCCTAAGAGGAACTACCTGCTGTTATGTAAATCTTTTACCCTTGGCAACTGATCACTGTACCTATAAATGATCATGTAAAACTTCACTCTTGGCCTCTGAGATTGACGGAGAAATCCGGGCTCCCTGAGCACCCACTTTGCCTATAATCTTTATAAATCTATAAAACTATACCTTCGTCTCTGTGTATTCTTTTATTTCCATTATTTTCCATTTTTTATTATTTTCTTATCCTTTGCAACCCTACCAAAGGGACCTGTTTTTTTTGCGGGGAGCATGGGCCTCTCCCTGCACCAACAGAGTGAAAAGTCAACCTATGAAATGGATGAAAATATTTAATACTGTATATGAAAAATGGTTAATTTCCAAAATATATAAAGTTGTCCTACAACACAATAGCAAAAAACAAAACAAAAACAGTGTGTATATTACGTCACATTTCAAGGTGGAAGAATGAATGCTTTCCAAGTTTGAAAACAAGATAAAAATATCTGCTGTCACTATTCTTTTCATCATTGTACTAGAAGTTTTAGCTAGTGCAACAAGGGAAGAAAAAGGAAATTAAAGTCATACAGATGGGAAAGAAAGAAATAATACATCCTAAATTCAGGTGACATCATTATATAGAAAATCATACTATCCCAGGTAATCTACAAAATAAATATTACAGAACTAGTAAGTGAATTTTGCAAAGTCACAGAATACAAAGGAAACACATACAAAAAAATGAATTGTACTTCTACGTACTAGGAATGGACAATCAGAAATAAACACTTAAAAATCATTCACAACACATTTCTTAATTAATAGATTTCTCACATTGTCTCTGAATTCTCTCTGCCATAATCTTTGTATTTTTCCATTGGCTGATGCACCTGATAGAAATAGGAGGATTGTTTAATCTCTCTTACAGGAAAAAATAGTTCCTAATTGGAATTTAGTTGAAAGTACCTTTCTTGATACTCCTTGCTGAGGTTTTACTATCTATCCATTTAAATCAGTTTGAATCCAATCAAGAAATAGAAATCATACAGAAGGTTAAACAGCAAAAGTGCCATGTGAAAAATTACAAAACTCTGCTGAAGGAGTGACTGTAAGTATAAGAAAACTATATGGTGTCCAAAGAATGAAGGATTGTACCCAAGGAAGAGCAAACTTGGAAGGGATCCAGATTTTGTTGGAGAAGATTGAGTTTACTCACTGGATAGCAGAGGTTACTGGTTTGCCTAGGTCAGAGCTGGTCTGCAGTCACTTGGCAAACAGGAAGTAGTGTCAGCGTGCAGAGGGAGAAGCTGCTTGCTGAGAACTCTAAAAACTGCTGCACAGGGGCTTACAGAAGAAATCACAGTGCAGGTGCAAGAGGGAGGTCTTTCCAGAACTGTGTACAGGACCTGTGAAGGGTATTGCCAGGCCAAGCCTAGGCTGCAAGGTTGGAGCAAAGATACACAGTATGATCTCCCTCCACATCACTGACAACCCACCAAGCAGCAGCAGGAAACAGCAAGAGAGCCCCTTTCTCCCCCCAGTGTCCCTCCACTGCCGTGTGCTGAGAAGTATAACTGCTCACCATAGAGGAGGGATGCTAAAAGGGATTGCGTCCATTAAGGCTGAGCATATATTGAAGGAAAAATTTGGAGCTAAGCAGCAATAAATCAGTAACTGACATACCGTTTAGTCCTGCATCCTGCAGTTTACATAAATCAAATGGAGAGGGAATTATTCGATCGTGTACTATATAGCTATATTTTCACAAGCCATGATCAATAAGTATAAACTATACCTGAATTTTTCAGACATAGTGAAATGAGGTTTTTTAAATTATTTTAAAAAATTTTACCATCTCTTTTTACCAATACAATAAATCTATCATGATCACTATATTTGTTACCTGAATCTTCCCAGTATTCTTTATCTTTTGTCCCTGTATTCTCATTCTATACAATTTTCCCTTTCTGTATACAACATCATAACTGTTATCTTTTGAATTGCTTCCTGATCTCACACCGTCACCACTTAATGTTCTTCAAACAGATTTACTGAGATAGAATTGACATAAAATAAACTGTCCATATTTAAAATGTATGATGTAATACATTTTAACTTAAGTTTAAAACTGGAAAATCTTGACGAATAAAATAACAAACAAAATCACCGATGCTAAAGTTTCTTCATGCTCCATTGTACACTCCTTTCTTACTCCTCCTACCCACCCTGTTCATCTACAGGCAACCACAGATCAGCTTTCTGTCACCGTAAGATTTCTATTACTCCTTTAAATTCTAGATTCTGTAATTATATCACCTCTTTCATTTCTGATTTTGATAACTTATGGATTCTCTAAGTTTTTATTGTTCAATCTTACTAGAGATTTATCAATTTTATTGATCTTCTCAAAAAACTAGGTTTCAATTTCATCTTTTTCTCTATTGTTTTCTATTTCATTGATTCCTGATCTGATTTTTATTATATTAATTTATCTCTTTAAATTCAATTTAATTTGTCCTTTCTCTAGTGTTGCAAGGTGAAAGATGAGATCACTGAAAACCTTTCTTCTTTTCTAAAATATCTATTTAATGGTACATTTTTTAAATTTTTATCATTATTAATAAAATTTCCATCATTTAAAACTGAAGCCACACCCCACAAATTATATGTTGCATGTGTATTTTCATTTAGTTTAATACATACTGTAATTTCCTTTTTGATTTTTTCTTCAACATACTGATTTAGTTTTTGAATATTTGTGAATTTTCCAGAGAATGTTTTTGGTATTGTTATCTTACACCTTGCATATTTATTCATACGTTTATCAATATTCTTCATTTATTTATGGTACCATTTTCAAAATAGTCCATCCCTGAAGATATGTCTTATTTCATATATAATGATATAGCAGAACAATCCAAAACTCAGTAAGAAGTCTGAATAAATTGCATATAATAGATGATACAAATGTAGTTAGAAAACACAAAAAATAGTTTGATCAAATTCCCATGATATTAATTTAAAAAAATAATTTCAGTTCATACACCTCTTGTTAAGTTCAAATAACACTCATCACAGATACTTGATCAATAAATAGTTCAATATGACAGTTCAGGCTCCCAAAATATGTTTTTAAAATGATCATTTAATGATAGAACATGCCTACTATTTATAATTAGATCTTTCTAAAATGTGATTATGTTGATTAAATAGTATATTATTAATATAAAGTATTTGTTGAGGATTCACAAGTACATATATCATTGTAGACACTCATAAGTGTCTTTTAAGAAATCATTGAAGTATCTATTTAACTTCAATCATGATCCTATTAAATTTCAATTTAATGCCTAGTTAAGTATGCTTAGGGCAAATCATTTAGGCTATGCCCATACAGATAAAGTGAATTGAAAAACCAAAATAGTTATCTAAATAATTTCAGCCAAAAGTAAATTTTAAAGTCTAAATTAGCTAGGCCAAATGTCTTCTTTGATCTTGTATATTGGATACATCTATAATTCTTGGATTATTCTGTTTTCAAAGAATAAATTTTATATTCTATTAAAATTATAATAAAGTCCTCAAGGTAATAAACATGTGTTTATTTCTATACTTCGCAGTGACATGGACTATTTTTGAATTATTCAGGATTTATAGAAGTGATGCATAGTAAATTCTTAATGAAAACCATTTAACCTAAATTGGAAACATTAAGTGATATTTACATAAAATCAATTTTCATAGGTATACATTTTATAATTTTTTTCACAGGTTTTATAAAATAGTGTTTTACAGTTAACTCTTGAACAATAGGAGTTGAACTGAATGGGTCCACTTAAACATAGATTTTTTTCAATGAAAGTTACACTGAGTGACTTCTCCTCCTGCCTCCCCTTCTACTTTCTCCATCTTTTTCTCCTCTGCCACCCCTGAGATAGCAAGATCAACCCTTCCTCTTTCTCTTTGTCCTCAGCTTATTCAATGGAAAGACAAAGAGGATGAAGGCCTTTATGATGATCCACTTCCACATAATAAATAGTAAATATATTTTCTCTTCCTTATGATTTTCTTAATAACATTTTCTTTTCTCTGGCTTACTTTATAATAAAAATATAACATAAAATGCATATATTATATACAGTATGTGTTAATTGACTATTTATATTATTAGTAAAGCTTCTGGTCAAGAGTAGGTTTTTAGTAAAGTTTTGGGGGAGTAAAAATTTATATGTGGGTTTTCATCTACATAGGTTCAGCATCCCTAACTCTTGTACTGTACAGTGTTGATTACACTATAGTTTTCCAAGAGTTTTTAATGTGAAACCAATTCAGGAGGTCATCCTAGTATTGTCTAAATTTGTAAATACTTTAGACAGAAATCATCTTAACCATATGGCAGAGTAAACATTTTTATTGATTCATTATCTGATTACTTAAAACTATTTATTTTGCATTTTTATGTGAATATCACTCTTCTAGATGCTGAATCATATTTGAAGATTCAAAGTTAGTAGAAAGCCAACTTCCTGACTTAAAAGGGTAAAAGTTTATGGAAACGAAATTATAAGAAGTGCAAACATATTATGACAAATACAAAAAAGTATAAGTGAATTGTGCTTATAGGAACAGGAAATTATTTCTACATAAAAAAATGAAGGGAGATTTTGTAATAGAAAGGGAATTTTAACTGTTTTTGAAAAAATGGTAATATTTGGAAAATATGGAGATTGTCAAATGAAAAACTGGAAACATTCCATTAGAGCAAAGTTATGGCAGTGGAAATATCTATTGTCTATGCAGGAAATCATGGGCTGTAAGTTTGAAGTAGACTACATAAGAAGAGAAATAGTGAGGGAGATAAATTGTCACATTTCAGCATTGACTGGTACAGTGAGTGAGTAAAATGTCAAGGCAAGGAGTTCAGATAGTGATGAGATTTATTAAAATAAATGTTTTGATTATAATTTTTTAAAGACCAAATCACATTTACTAATCCAAATATTTTCATTGACTTTGTATAACTTATATATTATGTGTTTAAATAAGTTTTAATATACTTTGTTGGGGAAATAAATGAAACCCAAAACATTTCTTCAGTAAACTAAATCTAAGACCACAATGACCCCTGAGAGCATTACTCCTGTCAAACTTTAGTCTATAATATTGTCAATTAATATTGCAAAAGTCTTGCTTATGTCCAACCCAATGAAGAAAATGCAATTTTTATTTTCTTAACTTCTTTTCCAATAGCATTACAACAGTATCATTCACCTCAGGCCTCTACTGTATTTATGATACAGAACATCCTCCACTTCTCATGAAAAATAATCTATAATACCACTGAAATTGATATGTTAGTGACTTAACATGTAAGTCACCACTTCAAAAGAAGAGCAGAAAGAGGTCGGTAATTCTCCCTAAAAATTAAATATTAATGGTGAACTTTTAGCATCAATAAGGTCAGTTGATATATCAGTTAGGACTTTGGTTTGCAAGTGGCATAAAAATTCAGACTAAACTAGATTAAAGAGGCAATTATTGGTTGATGTGACTGTAATATTAAGTCCTTGGTTAGTTTAAGTGGAAGTTAGATGGAATGCTTTATGGCCACAATATTTATTTTCCTCATTCTATCTCTTAGCCTCACCTTTCTCCCAATTTATTCCATATTAGACAAGGTTTTCCCTGTCTTTCCAAGACACTCATAGCAGCATTAGGTCTGACACACCTCAGTTTGGATCAAGGGTAGAATACAGGTTTCTTTCCCAGAAGTTCACCTAGAGTATTATTTTCTTTCATGGGTTCCGATTAACCCAAGCACCTCTCATGGTGAACAATTAATGTAATGCTCAGATCAGCCTGTGTCTACATCTCCATTCCCCATCTGCGGTGGAAAAAGCTGTAAATCAGAACAGGAGCGTTTCCCAGAGAAAAATAGGTGATGCAATTATAAGTAGAGAGAACCAATAGTAAATTAAAATCAAACAACCAAACCAAACATAACTTTCATTTATTTTTTATTTTTTTATTTTTTACTTAGCCTTGCCTAAGCAAGACCTCAAAAAATTTGGTTACCAACTCATAATCGTCCCTTTCCATGGAAATCTTTAGTAAAAGGCAAAAGATTTATTCACTTTGAAGAAAAACCAGAGTATCAAACATAACTTTTAACTGACTTCAATCTGATAGGTGGAAATTACATTTTCTATAACTACATTACTTTTGCAACAAAAATATAATGGTGTTTGTCAAAATGTAAAATTGATTTTGATTAAAACTTCACTACTTAGCAATTGTGCTTTCAATAATTGTTTTAGGTGCAGGAAGCTTATGTGACAATATGAAATATACCTAAGATTTCCCTTTCAACCAAAAAAAAAAACTTTCATATATTGTTCAATGTCAAACCTCAAACTTATCCAGGTGGAGTCACTTATAATTTACTGTATCTTCCCCCTTTCACTATTCTCCTGCATCTGCCCTATCAAATGACACCGATTGGCTCCTGGTACAATTTCTGGACCCAGATACTTCCTTTCATTCACAAACTCTTTCATTTTTACAGTCCACTTACTTCTGAATGCAGTCATCTAAAAATTGATTTTTTGGAAGAATATTTGTGAAACTCTTGGTTGAAGTAGAAGACCTCATAATATTTATGTTGATTAGAATGTAAAAGAATCACTTCTAGTCAATAATTATGGGCAGTATAATGAACAAATTACCTCTCTACCTTTCATGCCTCAAAATGTATGATCTCTCACTCTCATCAAAGAAAAGTCCTACCATATTATTGGTTAAAGAGCTAGTGGCTAGACAGTTTCACAACTTATTATCTGGAGTACAGAATGAATAGAAAAAAATATCTTTCTGAATACGGTCTAAGGGCGATGTTAAGACTGTCTAGAACATCATGCAACAAAAAATGAATTTGAAGTAAGTTTCTGTTACTTTGCTGTCCTCTTTCCATCTTACTTATATTTCAGAGACACTGTGAGATATTAATAGTAAAATTATTATAATGATTTTTAGATAAATTTGATTTTAAAATTGATCTCCACTGATGCTATCACCCCTTATCTTTTACAGCACTCTCCTCTCTTGCACCTGCTGTTTTTGTGACTATTCAGAATATCTTCCTGCTAGGATTCTTTCTCTCTTCCTTAATTATAGTTATTTGAAGGACTTGATACATATTTCTATCATATATTCTTAATACCTTAAATAATATTTCTATGTGGGAATTTGTGACCAAGTACAGAAGAAACATTCAATAAAGATTTTTCATATTATACTTAAACTAAGTAGAAGGTTTCAGCAAAAAATATATGTAGTCTGTACTTTCCTTTTTTATATGTTTTGTTTTCTATAGGTTGCCAGGAGGGAAACTGTCCACAGGTTCAAAACAAATTTTTCAAATATTCAAGTGATGAGAGAAAGAAATCTAAATCATTTTTACCCCCTAAAATTTTTACTCCCCTAAAATGTTTGTCTGTTACAAATAGCTGTATATATTTATATATGTAATTACATATAAACATATACTAATAATGCACATATCTATTGGGATCTTCTTCATAAATTCTTTGCCTAGGCCAATGT
>CAUYSK010011684.1:0-29582 GCA_963575035.1 Avahi laniger | reverse complement strand
CCAAATTCACCAGGTGCGTTCCTCTGCTACAGCACCCACTGGACCACGTAAGGGCTTAGGTGTGCTCGGTCCCTCCCACTAGATGGGGAGGTCCCCAAAGGCTGCCTGGAGCCATATTTGGGTTCTTCTTTGCATTCTCAGAGCTTAGTCCAGTGCTTGATATACAGTAGGTACTGAATAAATGTTTGTTTTATCTCTTCTTATTTCACAGCCCAGTCGAATATGCCAAACTAATCACACACAGCCCTAAGCCTTTGCATGTGCCGTTCCCCTCATTCTTATTTCCCATTTCTTTGCTTTATTTTTTGTTTTCTGTTTTCTTCGCTATCCATCCCATGTTACCTCTTAGAGGAAGACTCTCTTGATGAGTTTCACCCAATTCCACTTGTTTTGCTTGACTTCCCCTCAGCAATCATGTAATTGTAGCTTCTACAACAGTACCCACTCCAAGAATTCTGTCTACCACAGCCCTGAGAAAATGTTTCCTTCTAAAATCCCCCTCCCATGCAAATGGAGAGCCACTAGAAGAGGTATTTCATGTCTAGCTCTATTTCCACTTTCACCATCATTGCTTTTTCTGGTTTGTAAACATTTCACCAAAATCAGGAGTAGCGTCTAACTCTGACTGATTCATGACTTGAGATTTACAGTGAAGTAAATCTTTAGCTTCTACACTGCTCATAAACACCGGAAACCTTTAGTCCCCTTGAAAAGAAGAGTGGCCCTACTGTGTCTTAGAGGAAAATCTGTTCCTTTTAACTCCGTTTAATGAACTAACACATGTATTGCATAAACAACTGGGTCAAGTGTGGTGGCAGCAAACAAAAAGAATAAACTACAGCTCCTGATGTGTGCATTCAAGCTGGTGAGACTTCTTCACCTCCAGTAACTGTAGCATGGTTTAATAAGTGGGAGTCCAGGGGGCGCTCTTTCAGAGGGTAGTATATAGCAGGGTGATTAAAAGCATGGGCTCAGGCATCAAATAGACTTGGATTCAAATCCTGGCCGAAAAGCTTATGGAATGTATAACATTAGCCTCAGTTTGCTCATCTGTAGAATGAGGATAATAATAGTTCCCCCTTCATAGGGTTGTTGTGAGGATTGTATAAATGGATTCTTGGTAGAGTCAGTGGTTTATAAATGTTAGTAAGTATTATTTCCCCTTCATTCTTTCCGACACGTAAGATCCCTATCCTTCCCCTGTTGTGCTAAGTCATAGGGAATTCCACAAGGAGCAAGGCCTGGGGAAGCTGGGAGCACACAGAATAAAAGTTGGCACACCGATATGCCATAAGCCAAGAGAAGCAACAGTTATCGAGAGAACCAGGATGCCAGCTAAGCTAAAGGGTCCCACACTCTTACATATGCCAACCATTAAGAGTTCTATTGGAATAGCTACAGGACACAATGGCAAGAGAAATAACATGTGACTGAGTCAGCTTGCTGGCCCGGTTTCCCCTATCTCCTCCTCCCCACCACCTCAATCCCCCACTTTAGTAAGGCCCAGTCTAAAGCAAGCCTGGCCATAGGAAACAGGTGATAACAACTAAGCTTTAGCCAGAATGGGTGCAAGGCCAAGAAACCAACACAGCTGTGTCTGGCAAAGGCAATTTCCAGATGTGCCTGCAGAAAGATGTAAGATTTGCTCGCCACAAAGCTTGCAAGTTTACATTGTGAAGGTTGATCTTTCAAACTCGCAACATTTTGAATAAACTTGAGTGGGAGATTGAATCACGAGTTTATTTTGTAATCAATAATGTCACGGGCAGATCTTGTCCTTTGCTCAATTTCTATCCCTGAGTCATTAATGACCCCATCTTTTGGTCCTTGTCGTAACTTTCAATCAACTTTGGGGTTTGGCAGTTTTCATTCCAATAGGATCACGCTGCTAAAATGGATGCTATCACTCAATAAGTGGAAAACAGCTGTGTCCAGGCTCGGGCCTGGTCAGGATATAAAGTAGTGCCTGTATCTGGTGAAAGGAAGTTATGCCTAGATGGCATGCAGAAAGTGGTAGTGCTATTCACTTGTGGTCTCCAAATAAAGTATCATGCAAAACCCCCATGCAATAATTGTCTTCATATATTGTTCATAAGACTAATTTGATGGCCGAAAATGAGCACAGGTAGAATACATATACTTCTTTGCTACGTAACTTTGTCGCCTGGCCTTTCATGCAATTTTGATGTTCTGCCTCCTCTTCCTTTGAAATAATATCTTGTCTTTTGTAATTTAACATTTCACTAGTGAAAATTATTTCAAACATATACAAAAGTTATAGGCCAATATAATGAATTCTCTCATACTCATTGCCTAGTTTTAATAGCCATAAACATTTTCCATTCTTGTTTTATCTATCCAGTCCTCTCCCTAGTTAAAGATTTTTTTGGAGGGAAGGTGTGTTTTAAAGCAAATTCCAGACATTATGTCATTCTACTCATAAACAGATTAGTATGTATCTGTAACATATTGTTTTTTAAAACATAATCACAATACCACTTCTCAAAAAATTAGCAGTAATTTTCTTTTCTTTCTTTCTTTTCTTTCTTTTTTTTTTTTTTTGAGACAAAGTCTTGCTTTGTTGCCCAGGCTAGAGTGCCATGGCATCAGCCTAGCTCACAGAAGCCTCAAACTCCTAGGCTCAAGTGATCCTCCTGCCTCGGTCTCCGTAGTTGCTGGGACTACAGGTATGCACTGCCAAGCCCACCTAATTATTTCTATTTTTAGTTGCCTGGCTAATTTTTTCTGTTTTTAGTAGCAATGAGGTCTCACTCTTGCTCAGGCTGGTCTCTAACTCCTGAGCTCAAGCAATCCTCCCGCCTTGGCCTCCTGGAGTACTAGGATTACAGGCATGAGCCACTGTGCCTGACCAGCAGTAATTTTATAATATTAATTAATACTTAGTCCAAGTTCAATTTTCTCTAATTGACAAGCTCAGCTCCAGAAGAGACTTTCGAAATGAGGAATTGGAGGCTCTGAGATGTGCTAGGCCTTGTCTAAGGACACAGAGCCAGTTAATAAAAGAGCTGTCCAGTGTTTTTTGCCTTCTCCACAATTTTTTGGTTTTGTTTTTCCTTTCTGCTCTCCATTCACAGTTTCTGATTGTCTTTGCTAGCTTTTTTCTCCTTTTCATGTGACAAACCAGTCATCAGTTTCTATGTAAGGGCGAAAAAAGCCACAATAAGAAATGGTATCATGATGTTAGAAATCATGGTTGTTCTATGTGTTCTCAGTGGAAAATTCAGCAGTAAATCAATGCCAGGGCTGATTCTAACTGGCTTGGATGATTTTGACAACCTCCTGTTCATATGTTAAAGCCAATGATATCCCCAAGTCTCTGTACATGTTTGCTCTTCTGGGTGCACTCCTTCCGCATTTGGATACTTGGAAACTTTGCAAATACTTGCCCAGGATTCCAGCACTTCTTCAATCGGTGGCATACCCAGGCACATGCAAACAAGAGGAAGACTGTAGGTAGCAGGTCAAATGCACCACAGAAGTGCAGAGAGGATTTACAGCTAAAGCTCTTAAGAGTAGCTGCCAATTACAGATTGCTGGGTGGTGGGTGAGTGGACCCTAAGGGTCAGGGGAATGGTCTAGGAAAAGCAGGGCTGAACATACCCTTCAGGAGTTCTGTGTAAAATTAAGTATAGCTAGAGTCCGGGATTCATGTTGGGGAGTCTGCGAATTACCGGTGGGCATATTGTGGAGTGCCAATGTTTACCAGAGGAATTTGCATTTTTGTATTAACTCCAAACAAATGAACAAGCAAGTCCACAGACCACCTAGCCAACTCACGATAAAATAGTTTGAAATGGAAATGAAAGTCATATAGAAGTCGGCTTCTATATCCTTTCTTTGGATACACATTTCCATGAAATGTTTGCAAGATTTCATCTTTTTGCCTTGTTGTCGGATAACACATTTAACTTAAAAGAAATGCAGCTGCTATGTTGGCCTGAAATCAAATTTGGGCCAACTGCTTAGAAAGCAGATCTGCCCACCAGGACATCCCTCAAGCCAGGCTATAGGGTGGGCTCCAGTCAGCCTGAGGTGATGACAGGTGAAATTTGGGCAACGCTTAGGTTCTTAGATTTTTTTGGTAGCAGCTGAAAATCATTGACTGAAGGTGAGACAGAGGACAGGCTGACTCCCTAACTAGTTGGAACATGAAAACTGGACAGTAACAACTCAAAGTTATATTCAAATAACATTGCTTCTCCTACTATTCCAAAGCCATGCTGTCTCTCAGATCAGTTACTTCCCACCAATACCAGCAAAGTTCTACTTAATTTAGTTCAATCTGATTATGATGCATAAAATCGGGGAGAAATAGAGACTTAAACAGCTGAAGCCATTCACCCCAAGTGGCTGTTAGTCTAGTCCTATTGGAATCCAGAACTGTAATTTCTTAATTCCTTGTTCTTTCCACTTATATTGTAACCTCTCTCTGCCTTAGTTTTTTCATCTATTAAATGAGATGATAGTTCCTTTCTCCTCGAATTTGTGTGAGATTTCAATGAGTTAGAACATATAAGCACGAAGTAAATATAATTGTTTATTCATTCATTTATCCATTCACTTAACAAGGATTTGTTTGCTGTCTACTATATACATACACAGGAAGAAGCAAGGCACCACGGGGCAGCACAACAGAGTAAAGACAGGCTCCTTCCTCCCCAAAACTTACAATCTCATGGGGAAGGCAAGATATATTTCATCCATCTGTGACAACATCTGTGTCAAACGAGTAAAATAAACAACAGAGGCTATAAAAAAGATCAGGGAAGGAGAAAACTTCTCCAAGCTAACTTCTCCTCTTCTTTAAGACAGCTCAGGTTTCACTTCCTCTAGGAAGTCTTCCTTCCTTGACATGTCTCTCCATGCAACCCCTAAACTCTGCTGCACATCTGTCCTCTGTCCTGCCATAATACTTTAAGCACACTACTCTCATTCATGCACCACATTGCTGTAAATTGTCTGTTTCTGTCTCCCTATAATCTGTTACTAACCCAAGCTCTTGGGGCCTTGGTTTCCTCATCTGTGATACATAAGGGTTAAATCAAATGATCTTTGAGAGCATTTCTAGCCCTAACATTCTATAGCTATTTCTTCTTTTAGCATCATGAAATATTTGGGGGATGAGCTATTATAGTACATCCCTTCCTGACATTGAATTTGGGTTAAAAGTCCTAGAGGAAACTCTATAGGCTCCCAGGGACTTTTGGCTTTCTTTCCAAAATTCCTTGGGTGAAAAGTAATCTTTCCAGATTATGTTTGCAAGAAGAGGAGATACTAGAACAATAAACATACGCAGGGTTGCTTGTACTGTGGACTTTTCCGGGTTTTGTGGAAACATATGACTCTATTTGTAACAAGAAATATATATCTCAATATGACCTTATCTTCCTCTCTCTTTCTAAGAAGGCCTATCTCAGTGCCTTTCCTGTACCCGCAGCTTTAGCTCAATAGTTATCATGTTTCACTTCCTGTGAAAGAATTAACTAAGTATAAAAAAGTTATCCTGAACCAGGGAAGCTACAAACTTGCTTTTGCCCACTGCTATTCTCTGCAACTTTCCTTCCCTTCCTACCGCTAATCCAACCTCTCTGGCTCAACATCTCATATCCTCCTAGGCTCCGAAGTCCTCATTCCTGACCCTTTATGCCGTATTGCCCACCCGGGGCCCCATGAGCTACCTTTCATTCATTCATGCATTTATCCATTCATCAGCATCTGTTAAACACTTACTCTCTATCAGAGGCAAGGAGTAGATCTCAGAAAGTTTCACAGAGAAGACATTTGAGGTGGATCTTGAAAGAGAATAAGAAGTTGCTGGCGAGGCAAGATGAGGGAGGAAAAAGGGAGTATTTTTCAGGGTAGAGAAATAACATCTACAAAGTGAATGGGACATAAAATTTATGACATATTTAGGGGCTCTGTAAGTAACTCAGTATACTTAGAGCATAAGGGACATCTATTTTCCCTATGTTGGAGGTGATGTTGAAAAAGTGAGCAGAAGACAAATAATGAAGGGCTGAGTATGCTGTGCTAAGGGTTTGGATTTTATCCAACAGGCTATAGGAAGCCATTGAAAGCTTTTAGGCAGAAGATTAAAAGCCAGATTTGCATTTAGAAACATCACAGTGGCAGTACCGGGAAGGATGGCTTGGAGAGGAAGACGACTAATAGGAGGGGGACTTGTCAGGACACTATTGCAGTATTCCAGATGAAAGAGAGGCCTGAGCCAAAGCAGTGGCAATGGGGAGGAATTGAAATGGGGACACGAGTCAGGTATTTAGAAGGTAAGTGACAAGACTTGTAACTGATCAAATGAGGGAGATAAAGAAGAAGATTTCTGATTCCATTTATTGGTTGGATCAGAGTGCTGTTTATTAGAACAGGGGACAGAGGAGAAATCAGGCTTGAGGGAAAAATAATGACACACATTTTGAACATGTTGACTGCAAAAGGGTCTTTTTCAAGTTTTGTTAGGTAAACACACCTGAAAGAAAAGTGAACACCTTCCAAGGAGCTTAATGAGAAATGGCATGATTCTGTACAACTAATAAAATCAAAGATTAAGTTAATACCAACTACTTCATTTCTTAGAAAGAAGTCTGTTGTACTTAGAACTCTTCATTAATCTAAAAAGCAATTTTAGAAACCAAAGCTTTTATAAAACTGGGATGCATACAAGAGAAAAAAATACATTATCATGAGCTTATTAAGTTATTCGTGTAGGGCTTTTTAGCTGAGTTGCATGAAATAAGTTGGCCAGCTCTTCCCTCTTCATTATAAAACCTTTTTTCCAGAGACTTAGAGCCAACTCAATTAGCTATGCTGATGGAAAGAAGAATAGCACAAATAATTGAAAACCACAGACGATTGAAAGCCATGGGCAACTCCCAGGAAAAATGTGGCCTCATATAACTCTTTGGAACCCTGGGTTGACCTCACTGGCAGATACAAATGGTCAGGCAGTGACCTTCATGGGAAGTTTCTGTTCTAGAAAGTCAACATTTATGAGTAGGCAGTAAGAGAAAACAGTAGGAGGAAATAATAACATAATACAAATGAAGCATAAAATTAAGATTAAAAAACTCATTGTTATCGCAGCTATTGATGGGGATTGGACTATTTGAGAGAGCAAAGGGTAAAAACTGAAATATACTAGTAAATAAGTAACTAAAGAAACAGGGACAGATCTATAGATTGCTTTCTTTAGTTACAACTAGACACAGTCTTATGTTTTCATATAGCCTGAAAGAGCTCTAAAGGTCTCTGCAACAAGAACAATGATTTATTTGTAATTCAGACCACAAATCTGAATGTTATACCTGATTTCTTTTTCCTCACACCCCACACTCTGTATCAGTATGTCCTGATAGTTCTTAGTCTCTAAAATATATCCTGAATCTGCCCACTTCTCCCCATCTTCTGTCACCTCCTTAGTACAGGCTACTGTCACCTCTTGCTTGGACTACTACAATAGCTTCCTAACTAGTCTCCCTGTCTCTCCTTTTACCCCACTCCACAAACTATTCTCTGACTGACAGGCAGAGGACTCTTTGAAAAGTTTTAACCAGATCATGTAATTCCCTTGCTTAAAACTCTCTAATGCCTTCTCACTGGATTTAGAAGAAAATCCAGGCCAGGCGCGGTGGCTCACGCCTGTAATCCTAGCACTTTGGGAGGCCGAGGCAGGTGGATCGTTTGAGCTCAGGAGTTCGAGACCAGCCTGAGCAAGAGCGAGACCCTGTCTCTACTAAAAATAGAAACCTTAGCTGGGCGTGGTGGTGCACATCTGTAGTCCCAGCTACTCGGGAGGCTGAGGCAGGAGGATTGCTTGAGCCCAGGACGTTGAGGTTGCTGTGAGCTAGGCTGACGCCACGGCACTGTAACCCAGGCAACAGAGTGAGACTCTGTCTCAAAAAAATAAATAAATGAATAAATAAATCCGAACTCATTAAAATGGCCTTAAAAAACCCTCCTGTACTTTCTGGTCTCTACCTACTTCTCCCACCTTATTTTTCATCACTCTTCCTCATTTGCTAAATAATAGCCATACCTGGACACTTTCTGTTCGTCAGATAAGCTGAGCTCTCCCCACCAACAGGGCCTCTGCACTTGCCATTCTCTCTGCCTGAAACCCTTTTCCCTCACATCAACATATGACTGACTCGCCCACTCTTTTTCTTTCTTTTAAAATGTTTTACTGTCACTGTGAAATGAGTAGCAAAGTATTGTTTCTTAGGCATTCATGATCTGATTCTTATCTTTATTTAATTCACATATAATAAAATTCACCTATTATAAAGTGTACAATTCCATGGTATGTATTATATTAAGAGTTGTGAAACCATTACCACTATCTAATTTCACACTTTTCTTCACCCCAAAAAGAAACTTCAAATCCTTTAGCTATTACCCCTCACTACTCATCTCCTCCCCAGCCCTAAGCAACCTCAAATGTACTATTTCCCTAAATTTGCCTATTCTGGACATTTCATGTAAATGGAATCATACAATATGGGGCCTTTTGTGACTGGCTTATTTCAATTAGCATAATGGTTTCAAAGTTCATTCACGTCACATCAGTACTTCCTTCCTTTTTATGGTCAAATAGTATTCCATTGTATGAATATGTCACATTTGGTTTACCCATTCATCAGTTGATGGACATTTGAGTTGTTTTTAGTTTTTTGGCTATTATGAATAATGCTGCTATGAACATTCATGTACAAGTTTTTATGTGGACATGGATTTTCATTTCTTTGGGGTATATATGTAGGAGTTACATTGCCAAGTCATGATAACTCTTAAGTTTTTGTTGACAGACTCACTCTTATTCAAGACACTGCTCAAAGGTTACCACCTCTGTTCCCTGACCACTCCATCTAAAATAATCCCCCACCCCCACCATCACACTCCATCACCTTACCCCATTTTGTTTTCTACATAGCACTTACCACTATCTAAAATAATCTTGTTTATTTTACAGTTTACTTAATTACCATCTCTCTCTGCCCATAGAACAGCAACTCCACAAGGACAGAACCTTGTCGGTCTTGCTCACTGCTGTACCCTCAGCACCTAGGACAATGAGCAGCATGGAGTGATGACTCAATAAATATTTATTGACTACGTGAATGAGTCTATGGCAGAAATGTTAGTTCTTTTTTTTTTTCCCGCCACAGGGCCTAGTTACAAATCTACTAATGACTATTTTACTGCTTTTCTATTCCCTTAATTGTTCTTTAAGAAAAGTGAAAACTAGCCTATTTAAATTATAGGAAGAAGTGGCTGTTGCAAAGAATGTGTAGGACATTTGACTTAGATTTGCACTTCCCACCCAATCCTCTCACCTCCATCCCAGGAGCTGCAAATTGCAACCAAAGCCATATGCCTTTAGTGAGCACTCCCTAAGGTTACAATAGATGGGGATGTTAAAGGATAGAAAACTTCACGGAGTAAAATGAGATGTGACATTGTTCACTTTGCAGAGCTGTAAATTGAGGGTTTTGCCTTTGAAAAATGAGGTACTCTTCAAAATGCCTGGACTTTCAATCTTTGGATTAAAAAATATTTTTTCCCCTGGCAGTATGCACATTTCTAACCTCAAAATCTTTCTAAGAAAAGCAGTATTAGTTTGTTAAATCTTTATCAGGGAATGACAGAGAAGTTGTGTGATAACCTGGTTTTGACCCTGATAAACAGTTATTTGCATAAAATATTGGTACAAGTGTTGAGGAGAAGCAGAAGGGGTTATCTCAGGAATTATTTTCTCTTCTTAGTAGGAAAATGAGATGAAAATTTGCATGCAAAATGTTTCCCTAACTCGTTTGCTTCAATTTGCCTTCATGTGCCCCTATTTGAGAGTAGAGGCTTTAAAAAAAATCCAGATGCAGAATTGAATAGGTGTGATAACTCATTATCATTTCAGAAGAAATCAGAGTTTTCTGTGTAACACTTTTATAGGCATCCTAATACCTTCCCTTATAACTTTGCATTTCAAGGATGCCTTTCAGAAAGTGTTTGTTGTTTGAAATTTCCGGCTGAATATTTTATAGCTTTAAATAAGCAATTTTGGGGTACAGCCTTGAATAGGAGGCTGGCAGAAGGACTACAGGCCATTTTCTAGAGTTCCTCCAAGTTGGTGATTCTCCCAAATCTAATCACCTCTTTAAAAGTTTCAAGTAGAGAGTCCCAAAATACAAAAGAAAAGTAATCACAGCTATAAATGGGTATAAAGGCAGGTATATTTTTTACAGCCATCTTATTTTCTAATGCATGCCTAGTCTCCATAATAGTATACAAAGCAGTATGAAGAGAAAAAACCAAGAAGAATATACTCAGATCACCATTTATATGAAGTTTAAAAAGATGCAGCAGAATACTACATATTATCAATATTTATGGATGCATGCATATATAGGAAAATTACCAAAAAGTGCATGAGAATGACAATCTTCACATTCAGGCCCTCTATAGATAGTAGGAGGATGAGATTAGAGGAACACACAGGGGCCTCACTCGTATCCGTCAGTATTTTTGGTAAATGTTATCGAAATGTAACATATGTACAGAAAAGAGCACGAATTAAAAGTGCACCCATGCAACCAGTGTTATAGCTGTAAATTTTTGATTCTTAAGCTGGGTGGCGGATATGTGAGTGTTGGTTATATTATCTATGCTTTTTTTATGCCTGAAATATTTACTTTAAAGCGTTTCTTTTTACTCCATGAGTGCCCCAAGTGGTTAGACTACCAATCCTCAAATTCCCTTTCATTTATGAAAGTCTATGAAAATTCAGTCAAAAATAGGATATTGTGGCAAAATAGTTAAAAATTATGACTACTACAAGTTACAATATGTCCTTTGTCATTTTATGTGATTTTAATATCAACGTATAGTATCCTATCAAAATGTAAAGAATTGTATTGGCTTGGATTCAATGGAAGGGAATTTCACGTATATGGAGGCAACGCTTCCCTTCTTCTTCCTCAGCCACCTCCTAGCTCAACTCTGAATTTCCACAAAGCTGATGGGGGTTCTGTTGCCTGTTACCAGAGAATCCCTTGCCTCCTCCCATTGAGAGAAAGGACGACCAGATTGGAAAAGGAAATTGGGCTGCAGATTGTTTCAGTTTGGGTCGTATCACTATTGCCCTCTGCTGGTAAAACGCTCAACTTGCAGATGACCAGTCGCTGCATTCTTTTGCTGTCGTCAACCTAGGCCATCCTCAATTTATAAACTGTGCATGTTGAAATCCATTGTTTAAAGCTCAACTGTTTCACATGATGGTTGATCCCCCAGGGTAGACCCCCCACCGAATCAATAAAGTAACCAAAACCTACTCATGTTTCTGTGGAAAAGGCTGTCAATTTGGATCAAGTGTTCACCAAGTGTCTCCTATGTGCAAGGTGCTACAAAGGCTACAAATGTGATTCGGAAGGAGTCCTTGCCTCTAAGAAAGGTATTTATCTTGTATGGAGTGATGAGACATTAGCATGAGTGACTATGAGAGGCTATCTGAAGTGCCATTTAGAGGGGTACACACAGGGAACAGTGAAGACTGAAAAGGGGAAGATACCACCTCAAGGAAGAAGAAATCAGGGAAAGCTTTATGAAAGCAGTTGTATTTGAGATAAAAAACGACAGTAAAAGGGGTAGAGTGTTTCAAGGAGAAGGAACAACAGAAGCAAAGGCATGGAAGTAGGAAACCGTGGTGTGGTCTGGAAATGTCGAACAGTCCCTCCTGTTGGGCCAGAGTACGTGGAGAGAATCCAGACACATAACTTGAAGATCTCAGGCTACCTTTGACAATAGGAACAGGGACAGCTTGTTGGAACTGCTTGGAGCTAGACAATGACTCCCCTAGTTTAGGTGGGGCAGAGCAAGGGGTAAAGATGGGGAGTCCAGCAGGTTGAAGGCTGTGAGTTGCTGGAGAAAGGATGCTGGGATCTAGAATAGGTTTGTAGATTTGGAAGAGAAGCCACATTTGGGTGAGGGCTAGGAAATGAGCAGGAGATAGGGAACAGAGTCCCCCACTTTCTCTCATTCTGTCCCCCTTCCCTAATTCTCTTCTCCCTCACTTCTGGCCAGCCCAAGCACAAGACTGGCACTGAAAGAGCAAGACAGTGAGGTGGGGAAACTTCGGTGGTGGTAGGACTGGCTGAGGAGGATGGGGTTCTCTTTCTTCTCTTTTCCCCCTTCGACACTGTTCTCTACTGCCCGGAAGGGTTATGGGGGTCTTGCTGGGTGGGGGGAGAGGAGGGGAAGGCCACAGTAGCTATGGAAAGCAGCTTTGGAAGTTGGCCTTTGTCACTGCTGGCCTGCCATGGGGGAGAAATGGAGAAACAGGTGGGTATCCTCCAGCCATGCAGCTAAGGTGGCAGTTCCTAGGTGGCAGGCAGATGTGGCCAGTCATACATACATGAAAGAGGCTGCCTGCCTCTTTCTTCTACTACAGTGGAGGGAAAATGTATTGCTATTTGTGACATTCCCTGTGTAAGAAGAGAGAGGAACCTACTGTCACCAGAGAAGCTAAGGAGACATGAGTTTCAAACTCAATTTGTAGCAGAAATGATTAACAATAAAACAGCTAGCATTTAAGCCTGATGTGGTGGTACACATCTGTAGCCCCAGCTACTTGGGAGGCTCAGGTGGATCACCTGAGGCCAGGAGTTCGAGGCCAGCCTGAGCAACACAGTGAGACTCCGCTCTAAAAGAATAAATAAAACAAATCAAAAAATAACTAGCATTTATTGAGGGAATGCTACGTGACAGGCACTGAACATCTTTATCTCATTGAATCCTGACTGTACAAGCAGTACAGATGCAAGCCCTGACGTCAAGCCAACCTGAGTTTGTCTATTGTTCACAAGCTCCTCCAATGTCATAGAACAAGGACTAGATTTGCAGTCAAAAGACCTCTGCTCAAATACCACATCTGCGTGTTACTAATTGTGTTATCAGGGAGTGGCTAAGACTTGTCTCATTTTTCTCAGGCTAAAAGGGGAACCAAGTCCCACGCAAGCTCCTCTCCAAGGTTTCACACCAAGTGCAAACACGCAGGTCCCATTATGTTGCTGGTTGACCTTAGTGAGAGAGGGCCCAGACAGCTTTGAGTCCTAACAAGGAGGACAAGTGAGCTCTAGGCCGGTTTACCCATTCTTCATTACTTCTTAAACCAAAGTGAAATGTGGCAGCTACTGGATGGGGACTTCTAAAAGGAAGTGAGACAGCTACTGATAATAGGGGAACTTGAGGAGGGCCCCCTTGGAAAGGGGAAGGAAGATGAGCTCATATTGAGATAAACCATGTTCAGGGGGTTCAAACTAGATAAAGCCTGTGCTTTCACATGCCACGAATAAGAAATCCGTACTACAAACAACCCTAGTAGCTACTTTTCCTGCAAAAGTGATCACTCTTTTATGCAAGGTTCTTTGCGAAAAAAAGCTGAAAGTCCCTGTTAGCTTCTTTGGTCCCTCTGTGACTTGCTACTCAATAGAGAGAAGTTCTCAACAATAGCAGAGTCTCCAAACATATCGTGACATTATAAGAGAAGAAGAAATATGAGGAAATTCACTCCTTCCCGTTTTCCAGGCCACACCACCTCCTGCCTCAATTTCCCTAAAGCTGTCACTAGACTTGCTCGGGAATGGAGACATATAATCAGAGGATGCTGCCCTCTGCTGGAAGACTTGGCTTCTACAAGACCTTTTGCGTGTTAAATGCTTTGAAGCGCATAACATGTTTCTGATAAAAACATTTCAGGGGGCCAGGCTGCCCATCCGAGTATATTTATCCTGAGAGGAAATCTTGCAGAACACCTTGCAGGACAAATCCTCCACCACCTCTACACAGGACTGAGAGTTCCTAGTACAGCCGAGAGAGGTACAGAAAGCCTGTTATTTTCCTCTTCCTGGCACTCCTAACTAGACTCAGTCTGTACAAATAAATGCAAGCATGGAACAGCCCTACTGGGGCAGTGACCGCCTGTGTTCTCGCTTTGTCTCCTTCAGCCTCACTTCAGGTGTCTCATTTCCACTCCCCTTGGTTCTCTGAGCCCCAGCTGGCTCAGCACATTGGCTCCTGATGTGCCCCTCTGTCTCCTCCTGCTGCCAAGCCCTGTGGTAGCCGTGTCCCTCCATCTGGGTCTCAGCAAGCTCTCTCAAATGTCATTCTGTTAGTGTCCTGGCACTCCCACAGTCTCGCCTTCTGCCCATACCCCTTGGACTTTGCTGACCAGGTCCCCAAGGCTGGGGATGCTGGAGACCACCTAGTAGCCACTCAGAAATGATGCGTATGCTCCACGCCCTGTACATTGGTGACAGGCAAGGAAGCTGTGGAACTACTCTCACAATCATCTTCACCTGGCCTCTCGCCACCATTGGTGCTGCCACCTAAGAGGTTAACAAGGGAAGCCACTAGATTCAGATTGCTCAGATACAATTATAACTGGAAACGCTGGGTTCTAGGGGTCTGATTGAACGCTGTATAAATCACGCTCTTTGTCCACTAGCTGGGACCCCTTTTGCAAACCAGAATATGTTAGAATTATCCTGGAAGAATGTGGACTATGCTGGAATTTTTCAGATTCCCGAACTGCTTTAAGAAACATTCCATGGCTCCACTTGCCAGGATATAATCAAACCCGCAGGAAACTGGCTTCCTTTTGCCAGTGAAATGAACTCGTAGCCCAGTTCTTCAGTCTCGAGGGGATCAATGAGCAATTAATTTCCTAGATCAGCTGAGCCTGGGAGCCTCTGGGAGCACAAGGATTTTACCTGAGGCTGAAGTCTTGCCCACATCTCTTGGCCACCACATCAGACTCTCCCATGAAACCCAAGAAAAGGCAGAATTTACATAGTTGTCTGTCCCCTGGTGACCACAGGGAAGCAATAACAGCAGGCAGGAGTCAAGCTTCTAGGTATGGCAACAAGGCCACAGGGTCTGTACCCCGCACAAAGGTGCCTGGCTAAGGGGGTGTGGGACTGAAGTTCACCCTGTGCTCTCCTCACGAAGCCTTGTGCCCCGCATGGGGCTGCATCCACCTGGAGGTTGACCTCTTTCTAATTTGTCTGCCAAGAGGGGCCATTTTTTTCTAATTCTATTTTATAAATTTTTGTAGCTTGAGATTTCTAACTTCTAAAGGTATCCTAAAGGCTACCACCAGCCCTGTATGATAGGCTGTGCAGTCGATATGTACCCAAACTTTGGGGGCACCATCTCCATTTCTGAAAATTCATGTGTCCTAGGAGAATAACTCGGTGTGTGTGCATGTAGAATTGACTTAATTCTAGAAAATTCTATGGACTGAGAACTTCATAGCCACCCATCCAACTAGAGTTTCTGTTAGCTCTACCTCCAGAATATACCCTGAATTCATTCACATCTCTCCATCTTCACTCACTTCTAATCCAAGCTGGCAGAATTTCTTGCTACAATGGTGGCGATAAAGGGAGAAATACTGGTCTACCACAATGGTGTCCTAACTGGTCTCCCTGCTCCCACTCTTGTCCCTTCACGCAGTAACCAGAATGATTTGCTAAAATATAAATAAGTGACTCCCCTCCAATGGCTTTCCAATGGGCTTAGAATAAAATCCAAACTCCTTCCATGGGTTACCAGGTCCTGAACCATCTGGCCTCTGCTTAGCTCGTCTGCTTGTCTCTTACCACTGTCCTACTCATCCACCAAGCTCCAGCAACATGGGTATTTTGTTTTAATTAAAATTTTTAATAAGATAATTGCAGATTCACATGCAGTTCAAAAAACAACAAAGAGAAATCCCCATACATTTTGCCCAGTTTTCCCCAATAGTAACATTTTGGAAAACTGTGATATCAGAGTCAGAATATTGACATTGATACAATCCACTGATATCATTTAGATTTCCCCAGTTTTATATTCATATGTGTCTATATGTGTTTAATTCTATACAATTTTATCACCTGTGGAGGTTCATGTATCTGACAGTCAAGATACTGAACAGTGCCATCAGGTGATCCCTCCTGCAGCCCTTTTCTTTTCTTTTTTTTTTTTTTTTGAAACAGAGTCTCACTTTTTTGCCCAGGCTAGAGTGCCATGGCATCAGCCTAGCTCATAGCAACCTCAAACTCCTGGGCTCAAGCGATCCTCCTGCCTCAGCCTCCCGAGTAGCTGGGACTACAGGCATGCGCCACCATGCCTGGCTAATTATTTCTATTTTTAGTTGTCTGGCTAATTTTTTCTGTTTTTAGTAGCAATGAGGTTTCTCAAAGGATCCTCCCACCTTGGCCTCCCAGAGTTCTAGGATTACAGGCGTGAGCCACCACGCCCGGCCTGTAGCCCTTTTCTAACCATATTCATTGCCCTCCCCCCACCACCTCTTTAACCCCAGGCAACCAGTAATCTGTTCTCCATTTCTATAATTTTGTCATTTCACAAATGTTATACAGATGGAATGATATTGTATATAAGTTTGGGGATTGGCCTTTTTCATTCAGCATAATTTTCTGGAGATTTATCCAGACCCTTGCATGTGTCCATAGTTTGTTCCTTTTTGTTGCTGAGTTGTATTGTATGGTATGGATATGCCTTAGTTTAACCATTCACCCATTGGAGGGCATTTGTGGTATTCATGTACAGTTCTCATATAAACATAAGTTTTCATTTCTCTGGGATAAATGCCCGAGTGCAGTTGCTAGGCCACACGGTAAGCACGTGTTTAGTTTTTAAAGAAATTGCCAAACTGTTTTCCAGAGTGACCACACCATCTTACATTTCCAAGAGCAATATATGAATGATTCAGTTTCTCCATGTCCTCACCAGTATTTGGTGTTGCCACTATTTTTTTATTTTGGCTATTTTGATAGGTATGTAGTGATAGCTCATCGCGGTGGTAATTTGCATTTCTCTGATCTGATGGTTAACAATGTTGAATATCTTTTCAGGTGTTTATTCCCTATCTGTGTATTCTCGAATTCCTGGCCTGGAGCAATCCTCCCACCTTGGTCTCCTGAGTGGCTGGGATTACAGGCATGACCCACTGTGCCCAAAACCCATGTGTATATTCTCTTCAGTGAAATGTCTGTACATTAGCTCACCCATTTTCTAACTGGATTTATTTAATGTTGAGTTTTGAGAGTTCTTTATGTTTCATATTAATAGATATGTATATGTTGTCAGATATGTGGCTTGTACATATTTTCTCCCAATCTGTAGTTTGTCTTTTCATTCTTTTCATATGGGCTTTCAAAGAGCAAAAGTTCTAAAATTTTTGATAAAGTCCAATTATCCATTTTTCCTTTTATGGGCCATTCTTTTGGGGCTAAGTCTAAAAACTCTTTGCCTAGCCCTAGACCCCAGAGATTTTCTCCTATGTTTTTTTCTAAAGGTTTTATAGTTTAACATTTTATGTTTATGTCTGTGATCCATCCTGACTTAGTTTTTGTATAAAGTGTGAAACTTAGATTGAGGATGATTTTTTTTTTGAGACAGAATCTCACTCTGTTGCCCAGCCTAGAGTGCTGTGGCATCAACCTAGCCCACAGCAACCTCAAACTCGTGGGCTCAAGCTATCTTCCTGCCTCAGCCTCCCAAGTAGCTCAGACTACAGGTGTGTACCACCATGCCCACCTAATTTTTTGTATTTTTAGTAGAAACAGGGTCTCACTCTTGCTCAGGCTGATCTCGAACTCCTGACCTCAAGTGGTCCGCCCGCCTTGGCCTCCCAGAGTGCTAGGATTACAGGTGTGAGCCACCACGCCTGGCTTGAGGATGATTTTTTTTTTGCCATTGAATGTCCAGTTGCTCCAGTACTGTTTGTTGAAGGTGTTATCCTTCCTTCATTGAATTGCTTTTGTACCTTTGTCAAAATCAGTTGGGCTTATTTTTGTGATCCTATTTTTGGGTTCTCTGTTCTGTTCCATTGATCTCGATTCTGATCCATTGATCCATATATTTCTCTCTCCACCAATACCACACTGTCTTAATTACTGTAATTATACTAGGAGTGTGAGTCCTTTCACTTTATTCTTCTTCATCAAGATTCTTTTAGCTATTTTGGGGCCTCGTGCCTTTCCATATAAATTTTAGAATAAGGTTGTCTATGTTTACAAAAAACTTTGCTGGGATTTTGATAGAGATTTCATTAAATCTATAGAATCAATTTGGGGAGAATTGATATCTTTACTATCTCTGCTATCTTGTTTTCTGGAAGAGATTACATAAAGTTGGTATTAATTCTCCCTTAAATGTTTTGCAGAATTCTCCATGAGAGCTATCTGGGCCTGAAGTATTTTTTTCAGGAGCTTTCTAATTATAAATTTAATCTGAATAGGGCTATTCAGATTCTTTATTTCATCTTGGTGGAGTTTTGATAGTTTGTGCGTTTTGAGGAATTGGTCCAATTCTTCTAGATTGTCAAGTTGATGAGAGTAAAGTTGTTCAAACTATTCCCACATTATCTTTTGAATAACTGCAGAGTTTGTAGTAATAGCCTTATTTTATTTCTGATATTAGTGATTTGTATAGTATTCTTTTTTGCCAATATTGTTAGATGTTTATCAATTTTATTGAATTTTTCTAAGGAATCTACTTTTTGTTTCATTGATTTTTGTCTATTATTTTCCTGTTTTCAGTTTAATTGATTTCTGTTCTTATCTTTATTATCTTTTTCCTTACGCTTGCTTTGGGTTTATTTTGCTCTCCCTTTTCTAGTTTCTTGATGTGGGAATTTATATTATGGATTTGAGACTTTTCCTCATCTCTAATGTAAGCATTTTGTGCTGTAAATTTGTCTCCAGTACTGCATTACTTGCATCCCACAAATTTTGATATGTTGTGCTTTTGTTTTCACTCAGTTCTGTGTATTTATTTTTTGTGAGATTTCTTCTTTTCCCTGTGAATTACTTAGAAATGTTTTCTTTAATTTCTACATGTTTAGAGATTTTCCTATTGTCTCTCTGTATGGATTTATATTTTGATTCCATTATTATGAGGGAACAGACTATGTCTAATTTCAATTCTTTTCAACTTGTTGAGATTTATTTTATGACCCAGGATATGATTTGCCTTGGTGAACACTCCATGGGTCCTTACAAAGTGTATATTCTGCTATTGTTGGGGTGGGTGTTTGTTCTGTATAGGTCAATTTGACACTGTTGGTTGATTTTGTTGTTCAGCTCTTCTCCATATCCTTGACGATTTTATGTCTATTAAATCTATCAGTTGCTGAGAGAGGGTGTTAAAGTTCTCAACTATAATTGTGGACTTGTGTATTTCTCATTTTCAGTGCTGTCAGCTTTTGCCTTATATATATTGAGATTCAGCTCTTTGGTTTGTACACATTATGATGTTTTCTTTTCCTGACACATTGATCCTATTATATTGATGTAATGTCCCCCATTGCCTCTAGTAATTGCTTTTTGCTCAGAAGTCTACTTTATCTGATATCGATACAGCAACTCCTGTTGTTGTTTTTTATTAATGTCTGCACAATATATCTTTGTTTCCCTCCTTTTACTTTCAACCTACTTATGTTGTTGAATTTGAAGTGATTTTCTTATAATTAGTATATAGTTGAGTCATATTTTTTAATCCACTCTGCCAGTCTTTTTCTTTTTCTTTTTCTTTTTTTTTAAGAGACAAGTGTCTCACTCTGTCATCCAGGCTAGAGTGCAGTGGTGAAATCATAGCTCACTACAGCCTCAAATTCCTCAGCTCAAGTGAAGCGATCCTCCTACCTCCCAAGTAGCTAGGACCAGAGGCCCATGCCACCATGCCCGCCTAGTTTTTTAATTTTTTGTAGAGCTGAGGTCTTGCTATGTTGCCCAGGCTGATCTCAAACTCCTGGCCTCAAGCAGTCCTCCCACCTTGGCCTCCTTCCAAAGTGCTGGGATTACAGGCTGGAGCCACCACACCGAGACTCTATCTTTTAATTAGTATATTTAGACTTTTTACATTTAAGGTAATAACTAATATGGTAGGGTTTAAGTCTGCAATATTATTATTTGTTTTCTATCTATTTCCTCTGGCTCTCATTTCTCTGTTTATCTTGTCTTACCTTTCTGGTGGTTACTTGAATATTTTTTAGGAATCCATCTTGATTTATTTCTAGTATTTTTTAATGTATCTCTTCATATGATTTTTATAGTGGTTTATTTGAGTATACACCTATACAGTATAGATGAGTGATTACTAGTCTTAGTCTAATGGTATACAGTACACTGGTACCAACATTTTACCACTTCAAGTGAAGTGTGGAAACCTCACTTCTGCTTAAGTTCCTTCATCTTTCCTAATTTTAATTATCATTGTCCTCCGTATCAGATGGTATTATAATCTTTGCTTTAATGATCAAACATGAGTTATAAAACTCATGAGGAAAATGATAATGTGTTGTATTTACCTGTATTTATGCCATTTGTTATTTATTCTTTTTCCCGATGTACCAAGATTCCTTCCTTTATCATTTCCTTTCTATTTAAAAAACTTCCTCTAGCTGTTATTTGAGTAGGCCTTCTAGTGACAAATTCTTTTAGTTTTCTTTCATCTAATAATGCTTTCTTTTCCTTTCATTCCTGAAGGATGTTGTCACCAGATATAGAATTTGCAGTTGACAGTTCTTTTCTCTCAGCATTTTCAAGTTGGGCCATTTTATTCTTGGCCTCCATCGTTTCAGGTGGGAAGTCTGCTGTAATTTGAATTGCTTTTCTCCCATGAGTAATTCATTCTTTTTCTCTGGCTGCTTTCAAGATTTCTTTTTTGTCTTTAGTTTTAAAAGTTTAATTATGATGTGTCTTGGAATGAATTTATTTGAGTTTATCCTCTTTAGGGATTGCTCAATTTCTTGAATCTGTAGGTTTGTGTCTTTCTCCAAATTAGGGAATTTTTCAGCCATTATATCTCCAAATACTCTTTCAGCCCCACTCTCTTTCTTTTCTCCTTGTGATACTCTGATAACATGAAAATTAGATCTTTTGTTATTGTTTCACAAGTCCCTGAGTCTCTGCTTATTTTTTTTAGTTGATGTTCTTTCTCTCTGTTATTCAGATTAGGTAAATACCATTAATCTGTCCTCAAGTTTACTGATTCTGCCATCTCTACTGTTGAGCATATCCAGCAAATTTTCTTTTCTGCTAT
The DNA here is from genome assembly GCA_963575035.1 of Avahi laniger. NCBI lineage: Eukaryota > Metazoa > Chordata > Mammalia > Primates > Indriidae > Avahi > Avahi laniger. The sequence continues at coordinate 8,447 of CAUYSK010011684.1, read as the reverse complement.
GTACTTTTTAGTTCTATAATTCCCATTTGTTTCTTTTTGGGCCTTCTATTTATTTGCTGCAGTTTTTAATTTTTTCATTTGTTTCAGGAGAACGGCATTGTTGATTAACTTTTTGCTGGCTGATTTAAAATGTTTGTTGGATAATTCTAACATCTGATTCATTTCAGGGTTGGTGTCAATAAATTGTTTTTTCTAATTCCAGTTGTGGTTTTCTTGGGTTTTGGTATGATAAGTGACTTTCCATTATATCCTGAACATTTTGTCTATTATGTTAAGAGACTCTGGGTTCTACCTAAGTCTTTTAATTTATAAGGCACTCATGTTGTTTAGGTTTAGCACACAGGTCCTTGGTTACTTTTGTGGGCTGTGATTCCAATGGTAGTTTAATTTTCATAGTCTATGAGGTATCATATTGATCTGCTTGGCTTTCGTGGTGCCACTGGGGCTCCTACTGGTCCCTAATGTTGCTGTCTGAGGGGAAAAAGGGTTTCCCCAGGCTGGCTGCAAGGTGACTTTTGGTGAGATAGGAGATATGGTAGTGGACACCCCTACCAGTGTCTACAGCTATTTAGTGTCTCTGGGAGGGGCAGGAGAGTCTCAGGCCCACAGTGACAGAGAGGCTTCCTGGAATAAGCCACTTACTGTGGTTACATTCCTTTTGTCTGTTCTACCTGCCTGATTCAGCATCTCTCACCTAAAGAGGAGAGTCTGAAGCCCACCCAGCAGGGAAGGAGAATGCCTCCCCAACTGTTTATTTTTGTCTGGGTTCCTGATCAATTCCACTTACTACTGGTGTCTCGCTCACCTACTGCTGTCAGAGGGACTCCCATTCCATATAAGGAAGAAATAGGCTTAATTAGGCTGCCTTTTGATGCTCAGACAGAGGTCAGAAAATGGCAGGTCTGGATGGCCTTTCTCTATTGGATGGAGAAATGCAAGATGCCCTGTTGTTGTGCTATTATATTTCTCCAAGGGTCACAAGCAAGTTTGACTTCTTGTTACCACCATTCAGAATTACTCTTGGTTGTCTCTTGTGCTATTTTCAGGGTTTATTGTTGTCTTGAGCATGGAAAAATGGATCTCCTTGACCTTGTCCAAATCAGAAGTCTCCCAAGCCTTTTTTGTTGTTCTTGCTGCAAGACACATTTGTTCTGGCCATAGGGATATTTCATTTGATATTCTCTTTGCCTGGAATGCTCTTCCTTGAGATCTTTGAATGTTTGCCTTTCAGTCACTGTTTAAATGCCATCTCAGAGAGACGTTCCTTGACCGCCTTATCTGATGTAGCCTTCTATTATACCACCACATCCACTCCACTCAATCACCATCACCTTATCCTGTTTTATTTTCTTTGTGGCACTTAATAGATTATGAAATAACTTATTCGTGAGTTTTTTTGGAGTACAGATTCAACATAGATTTAATTAAAAATGGAGCATATCCTACATAAGGATTTTATAAATTAGAAATCTTATGCCTATCTGGATACCACAGAAAATGCACAAGTCGAGCGTGGTGGCTCATGCCTGTAATCCTAGCACTCTGGGAGGCCGAGGCAGGAGGATTTCTTGAGCTCAGGAGTTCGAGACCAGCCTGAGCAAGAGTGAGACCCTGTCTCTATTTTTTTTAAAAAATAAAATAAATTAAAAAAAAAAAGAAAATGCACAGACCTTCCACAGCTCATAGAGGAAAGAGTATATAGACAATTTTGATAAGGAGTTGAGAAACAATTCAAAAATAGATTACAAAGACAGAAGAGTCAGGAGGCAGAAAATGCTTCAAGAGGCACAGTTCTAAGAAATTGTTCTGGAATGCTGTTTTACTTCTGTCAATGTCATGTTCCTGGTTCAATTTCTTGAACTCCACCACTTGGAAGAAGATGTGTTCAAGGATATGTTTGACATCTTGATGGTCCTTTGGCAGTTTACTGGTTACTCCAAGAATGTCACCATACTTCCTGACATAGAATTCCAGGTCTTCTTCAGTACACTTATTGGCAATTTGAGCAAGCTGTGCCTTCTCAGAGGAGAATGTCTCGTCTAAGTCAAACAGCTCCAGAGGAGGAGGTGGTGATTCCCTGAAATTAGATGGGAAAACCACAGGCTGAAGGGCTGGCAGTGGTGTCTCAAATTTAGGTTGGATGAGCTGGAGTAGTTCATGTTTCACGTTTAGCTGCTCGTGAGCCTTGATGACCTTGGGGAGGGATGTGGTATCCAGCTGGTAAATGGACAGGCCAAAGAGGGTGGTAAAGTCCCACTGGTTCTCCTTGCCCTCCTGGAGACACACTCAAAGGTGCTCTGACAGGGTGGCTGTGTTGGGCAGCATTATGTAGTCTGAAATCTCAGGGTCCTCAGCATCAATCTGGTTTAGTTGGATATCTTCTGTCATGAACCACTGGAAAACAACATCTAAGATTTTTCTGTTTTCTTCTTTATCCAAATATTGGTCAGTGAAGGTGTGACATGAACCAAGCACTGCCAGCTTCCCACCTTGGCTCTTTGATAGAAAACCAGAATGGTTCTGTTAAGTGGGAAGCAGACAGAGCCTGTAAACAGAACAGCCACTGCTGGTTTCATGACACTCAATGTGGCACCAAAACAATAGACAAAGGTGAGAGCCCGGGCATTGTTGCCACGGCTTTCCCCGTCAATGATTCCAGGCATGGCCTTTCCTGCAGCTCGGCTAATTTCCCTGTTCAAAACTCCATTGGAAACTAGAACTTCTTTAGGATGGAAATACTTGTAATACATGTTTCTAACAACAGCATCCTTATTAACCATGATTGTATATTCTTCTAGTAAAAGGTGGATATTGGTATCAGATCTGGATTCTCCACCTTCTCTTAGCATCACAAGGATATCATTACCACTGTCAAGGTACTTCTTCAGGACTTCAAACTCAGCTGCAATAAATTTTTCCCTTGGCCCAGTTGTAATTCACAGTTTCACCCCAATTAGCTTCTCAGATGTGATTTCCTCTTTTAAGCTCTGACTCTTCTAATTACTCCAAAATATTTTTCTGCATGGATTTATAGCCATTGTTGGTGGTAAATAGCTCCTTTTTGTATGTGTTACATAGAACCATGCTCTGAAGCTATTTCTCCATGGTTACCTGAGACCCAGTGGCCACCATCTTCACCTGATGCCACCCAGCATCCTGCTGCCAGGTATCCAAGGCTACTTTCTATTTGTCAGTTTGATTGTTCATTATTTGCCTCCGCCATCTCAAAACTAAGCTCTGAGAGGAGATTCCTTCTGTCATGTTCATTGGTATGTCTTTCAGTGCTTAAAGAACAGTATCTGATAGAGAATAGGCCCTCAGCACATGTTTGTTAAATGAATGTATCCATCCAGCTCCAGATAAACTAGTCAAGGTGATCTGGCATGGGCATCAGATGCTAATGTAGACAGATGCTCATGACTACTACCGGCAGACTGATATCCTGAGCTATCTAGGACATGTCTTAGGGGCAAGGAGTATGAAGGGGACCTGCTCTATTATAGTGAATCGTTGGCTCCAAATACACTATGTAGAGACATCTGGCAGGACCATATTCATTCACACCTGCGATTCTCTGAAACACTTGTGCCTATGCTAAGGCCAGGACAAGATATCCTGAAATCCTGATATTCTCTGCATTCAGGAAGATAAAATCCCCATGTACCTTATCATCATGCTCATTTTTTGTTCTAGTCCCATGATTTAGTATAGATATAGTAGCCTACAATAATATGCTCAGAATATTCATCTCAAAATAGCTTTCCATCTCCCAGCCACAGCACCATCCTAATGAAGATAGACACTGTTGTGAAAATGGCCCACTTCATTACATATTTTTGCCCTTTATACATACCAACCTCTGTTATCTTTCTCTTCCAGGGCCTTCTCCTAAGCAAATCTCAGAAACCCAAACTTTACCTGCCCTAGAAAGGATGACCTGAGCACTAGAGATGGTAGCTCAAGGAGTAATGGTGCTGTTTCCTTTCAGCTCATTAAAGTGTAAGAGCTGCTTTAAACACATTCTAGCAACTCATTTGTGGCAGTCATGGAGGTACGCTGCTTGGAGCTCCCTTTAATAGAACACCTGTCACAAGAATTCAATTAGCTGACTGCCTCCAGCAGCAGCATCTTTAGGATCTGCATCATCATTTCAGCTGAGGCCACATGTTTGCTGGGCCATCCCCAGGCAATGACTGTGCACGGTGGGGGTGAATGGGGCTCTCCATTTCTGGTCAGTGCAGGATGCCTCTGTGGGAAGCCTTTGTATCAGAACCCCTTGTTGAGCTGGCTGAGAATTCTCAGAGCTACATCGCAGTCTGAGGCTCTTCTTACCCGATCCTTCTTCCGTCTCCCTCCTCTTTCACAGAGTCATATCTGCAGGTGGTATGAAGTCTTTCTCTGCCTACTTCTGCTTCCTATCCCCTTTTATCTTTTACTGGTCCTACCCCCATTGAAATCTGTTTTTCTCCTAACTCTCTCTTGGTATCTGATTCCTAGAGGAATCAAAATGACATATCCTCACCCCCTTCTGGATTTTACAGTCCCTGTCTCTAAAATTCCTTCAGATGCTACCTTGACTCATGGTATTCTCTTCTGGGCTCTTTGATGCTGACATCCTATTTTAGATGGCCTTTTCATTATGGACCATGAAACTTTCTTTCAGACAGAAGCATCTTCTGACATTTGCTCTCCAGTTCCAGGTACCATGACCACCAGTGTGGTCTAAATATTTAACGTTGGGTTGGGAGAGGAAATCTTAGGTTCTGATCCCGTTTCTGCTATTAATCGCCATTTATCCTTGAGCAAGTCACTTGTCCATTCTGTACCTTAGTTTTTCCATTTATAAAATAAAAGGCTGTGACTAAATGATCTTTAAAGTCCATTCCAGCTTTGACATTACATATCTATGTATACCATAGGATCCTTTGAATCAGGAGCTTTCATTAAGGATCACTTTCTACTGTCATAAAAATTGCATAAAAATGATAGAGACTTTGCCTACAGCCCATCACAAGAACATTTGGACACAAGCGTGTTAATTAAAATAATATGGCATGAATTTAGAAAATGACAGGCCGGAGCTTGAAGATAAGCCTGCATTCTGTCATGGGATGGCAACAGTGGGGTAGAAGTGATGAGAAGTCTAGGCCAGAGGAAAAACCATGGTGTACAGAAAGTAAAGAGACACACCAACTATGGTCCTGGCAGGTCACCAGCAGCAGAGAGGTCCAACTGAGTAATAAGCAATCCATCTCATGAGAGAGCACCAGCAAGGAATATAGGAAAATCCAAGCAGATGAGCAGTAACATCCAAGAAAGGAGGGAAATTGAAGAATCAGGGAAGGACGGGGAAGAGAAAGACAGGCTTTTATCCTTAGGAGTTGAAGAACAGGGCAGGCTGTCAAGTCAAGAAACTAGATAACAAGACAGGGACAGATCAGGTCTGGGCCCCAAAGTGTTCTTGTCTTAGGAACAAGGCCCAGGTACTGGAGACAAAGTGAAAGTTAGCCTCTAAGTAGCTAACTAAATCTCTTTGTCCAATGCCCCTCATCTGCCAGCATTATTGGTCTGGGGGCAGAAGCTACTAGTAGGCAGAAACTGTGGGAAGAGGAAGATTGTGAACAAGCAGGGTCATAGTGTTATGGTTTAGAGTATCAGCTCTAGAGCCAGAGAGCCCTGGATTTTAACATCAGCTCTATGTTTCACATGCTATGTGGTCTTCAGCAAGTTGCTGAGGCTCACAGAACCTCCATTTCTTTCTGAAAAGAAGGAGATAATAACAATATCTATCTATAGGTCTAGGGTAATGGTTGAACGAGATTCTCCACAGAAAGAATTGAGTCCTATGCCTGGCACATTACTATGGTTTGAATGTCCAATCCTTCAGCATGGTTTAAATACATGCTGAAATTTAATTGCCAATGTATTAATAACAATATTTGAAGGTGGAGCTTTAAGAGGTGATTGGGTCATGAGGGCTCTGCCTCCATGAATGGATTAATGCTGTTATTGTGAGAGTAGGTTAGTTATCATGGGAGTGGGCTTCTGATGAAAGGATAAGTTCTGCTCCCATTTTTTCTCTGTATCACACACTCACTCACTATGTGATGCCTTCTGCCATGGGATGACCCTCACCAGATGCTGGAACCATGCTCTTGGACTTCACAGCCTCCAGAACCATGAGCTGAATAAACTGCTGTTCTTTATAAATTACCCAGTTTGCGGCATTCTGTTATAGTAGCAGAAAAATGGACTAAGACACACATGGTAAGTGCACGGTAAATGTGAGCTAATGTTCTTATCCGTTGTCTGACACTGACCTTGCATAATGCAAGCCCTTTCTCATCAGCTCTCTAATTTGTGACAATGAAAACAGGAGCCTTCATGGTTGCTTAGAAGTTATAAATTCTCACTCTAGTGAAAGTGCTCATTAATATTCTTACCACCATTTCTCACAGAGAGCACCAAAGGATGAGATTTATCTAATGTGAATAATTTAAAATAATTTCTGTAAGCATACACATAGCCAGCTTTCAATTACTCACTCTAATGGAGAAGATCAGAGTCATGGGTAATCTAAAACTGTGCTGGATCCAAAGTCATCTCTGTTTGGCTTGGAAATGGACTGGATAAAAATTTTTGCAGCACATTTACCCTTTGGATTTCTTTCTGCTTTGCTAATAAAATGAATGTACATTCTCTAAGTATGCTAGCTAGCAGCAAGTGAACATGCACAGAAATATTCTTGAGGAAAAGGAAATGCTAAGATCATGATGTCAAGTTTACTGCAATGAAGGGATGATTTATTATACATTTTTGTCAGTGATTCTCAAAGTTTAGAGGAGATAAAAGTCACATGAGGAACTTGTTAAAAATGCACATTTAGTTGAGTGTGGCGGCTCATGCCTGTAACGCCAGCACTTTGGGAGGCTGAGGTGGGAGGATCACTTGAGCCCAGGAATTTGAGACTAGCCTGGGTAACATAGTGAGACCCTGTCTCTATATAAAAAAAAAAAAAAAATTTAATTTTCTGGTTGTGGTGGTTCATGCTTGTAGTCCTAGCTACTCAGGAGAGTGAAGCAGGTGTATTGCTTGAGCTTAGGATTTCGAGGTTACAGCGAGCTATGATCATACCATTGCACTCTAGCTTGGGTGACAAAGTAAGACCCTCCCGCCACAGAAAGAAAGAGAGAGAGAGAGAGAGAGAGAGAGAGAGAGAGAGCACACAATAATAGCCCCAACCCTTAAAATTCTAACTCAATAGCCCTCTCTGACATGGATCTCGAAACTGTACTTTTTTATTGTGGTAAAATATACATAACATTCAATTGACCATCTTAACCACTTTTCTATGTACAGTTCAGTAATGTTAAGTGTATTCACATTGTTGTGTAACAGATTGCTAGAGCTTTTTCATCTTGCAAAACTGAAACTGTACCCATTCCTCCTCCTCCCCCAGCCCTTGTCAATGACTTTTCTACTTTCTGTTTCTATGATTAACTATTTTAGATACTTCATATGAGTGAAATCATATAGTATTTGTCCTTTCATGACTGGCTTATTTCACTTAGCATAATGTCCTTGAGTTTCTTCCTTTTTTTTAAAGGCTGCATAAGATTCTGTTGTATGTATATACCATATTTTCTTTATCCATTCATCCATCAATGGATATGCTTTTCTAATAAACACCCTGGGTGATTATTGCTGCTGGACCTCATAGCATACATTGAGAATAAATATGTAGACCACAAACTTTAAATTGGGAAGGGCCTTTACATGAGAATCGGGTATTATGTGCCACTTTGCAGGTGAGAAAGCTGAGGTTCAGAGGGGAGGGGAACTGACCTGCCCAATGTCATAAAATTAATGGTAGAATGGGAAGTGGGACCTAGGTCTTCCAGCTTCTCATATAATGCACTAGGAAGACATGATAATGGCCCCTGAGGAAGAAAGGAGAGAGAGAGAGAGAAGGCCATATAGAAGACAAAATAATAAAACTTGGGGTACATCCATATTTGGTGAGAAGAGAGAAGGAATAAGAGCAAGAATAGAGAAAGTGAATGAAATGAATTTCTTGGATCTTGACTGATTTCTTCAGAACTGTGTAGCCCAGCAGTTCTCAAACTACTATGCACCTGGATCAATTTGGGCACCTGTTAAAAATGTAGCTTCCCAGACTTTCTGATTTAGTAGGTCTGAGTTAGGGCTTAAGTTTCCATGTTATTTTCTTTTAAAGTAGGCACCCCAGATGATTCAGAATCAAATAGACGGAAAACCACAGTTCGAAAAACATTTGTCTCACCTTTTAAAACCTTGAAATTTGTTGCCAAAATGCTTTGAGGAAATATCAAGATCTTTGATAACTCCAGATTCCTCTTATTGAATGACTTGGGACCGGGGGGGGGGGGGGACGTCCAAAAGCCCGTAAGCTGATGTAACTGAGCACC
>CAUYSK010011683.1:0-15474 GCA_963575035.1 Avahi laniger | reverse complement strand
AATTCAAGTCTCATCATTATGGATTCTCACAGTTGGAAATCTGTTACAACATAAAAAAAATTCAGCCAACAGAAGCTCTTCCGTTTTCCTTTCTAGAGCAAAAGAGGCAAAAAATTTTTCTTCCGTTTTCTTTTTTTTTTTGAGACAGAGTCTCACTGTGTTGCCCAGGCTAGAGTGAGTGCCGTGGAGTCATCCTAGCTCACAGCAACCTCAAACTCCTGGGCTCAAGCGATCCTCCTGCCTCAGCCTCCCAAGCAGCTGGGACTACAGACATGCGCCACCATGCCCGGCTAATTTTTTCTATATATTTTTAGTTGTCCAATTAATTTCTTCCTAATTTTAGTAGAGACGGGGTCTCGCTCTTGCTCAGGCTGCTCTCGAACTCCTGAGCTCAAACAATCCGCCCGCCTTGGCCTCCCAGAGAGCTAGGATTAACAGGCGTGAGCCACCACGCCCGGCCCGTTTCTTAAATATAAGCTAATTACAATTATTTTATCGTTCTGTGTCTGTCTCAATGACAATCCCTGTTATCCCATCTTCAAAATATTCCTGTTCATTTCAGGAATATCAAAAATGTTTAATGACAATTATGAAATATATTTCTTATACATTTTTCCTCTTAAGAAATATGTAAAATCAGCTTATAAAATTTTACTGTTTATGTGTGTATGTGTTGAGAGAGATTTTATTAATTGCTTAACAAATAAACAGGAGGGGAAAGAAGTTGGTTTTAGACATTTTCAAATGTAAAGGCAATTAGAACGGTTTATGCTCTGCTCTGGATAAGATCTCACAGTATAATAGAGACTAAAATCTTTTGTCTGCAAAGCATTCAGATTTTGTCTTCCATTGGTTACTTTTATTAGAAAAAAAGATTAACACTAAAAATTACCATCTTTACAGCGGAGAGAAAAACTTGTCCTATCAAATGGAAAGGCCTAATAAGCCTTTTAAAGCCTATAGGCTTTGTTGCTTTTTGTAGGCAACAATAAATACCTATTTCAGAGTAAGCCTGGCATTTATATATCATGAAATATACACTTAATGAAAATAATCATTGAGAAAAAAGGTGGGCAACTGCCACACCTGGGGGACGAGGTGTGGGGACGAACACTCCATGAATCTGAGAACCAGAACTTAGTGTGCCTCCTGCGGAGGACTAGAGGACTTTCTAGCCGATGGGCCAAGCAGCATAGGTACAATAGGGTCTGGAAAGTGACCTAGAACAAATGGCTTTCTGAGAGGCTCATGGAGATCTGCATGCATAGTAAGACTCAGGTCTTATAATTCTCAATTGTCCAGTCAAAGCAGTTCCATGGTGACATCTGAGCCTTGAGGAGAGTCCAATCCAGATACCATAAAGCAAGACCCAGACCATAACTAAGGTTTCTTTTTTGCTGCAACAATGGGTCCACTGACGAGTCATCATCTGTGGCATATGTATCTTGCTCTGCAAACCTCTATCTTGCTCTTGCTCTGTAATCCTATTTTGCTCCCCCTCAATAAATTTCACCTCGTGCTTGCCTTACTTTGGTATGTTTGGTCTTTCTTCGGCCAAGAACACACCAAGAACCGACAACACAGAACGAGATTGCCAAATCTGACATTTACGGAAGTATTATTTTAAAAATAATCACTTTTACGATAGATACGGCCTATGTGTTTCTCTAAGATCAAAATATAAATTCGTACTTCATAATCTGGTCCTCCAAAGTGAGATTTTTTCTTAAGTTCTATCATTGCATTTTTGCATGCTTCTTCTGCTCTTCTTCTCTTCTCACTTTCCTATTAAAAAAGGGAAAATTTTATCATTTAAAGTGGACACTTTAATTACAATTAAGTCTTTTAAGTGGATTTCCACCATATTTCATTGAAATTTTATAATCTGATCAAAAAATAACTTCATTCCTGTGGAAAAAATGAGTATTATTATGCACAAGAAAACACTTTTTTGTCTGAGCTATACAGTATTACATATAATACAAACAGCCATTTAAATCACCACTAAGATCACCTTATAGGCAGCCTAGGTATTTTAAATGGTTAACTGCCAAAGTGTCTAAAGCATACACTTTTTAAAAAAAGATAAACTAGCACCAGAGAAATACCTATTATATATTCCTATATTTTGTTACTCCAGTAAGAGCTATATTTATTTTGGTATGAATAAAAATAGCAAGTAATGGATGCCAGAAAAAAAGAACTCAATTAATAGGTAGAATCAATGAATGCTAAAAAGATAATCTAAGTAAGAAAAATTTCCTACACTTTCTCACTGCTGTCTTAAGTCAAATATTGTCTTAAGACTTTATTTTAGAGCTGAAAAAGACTTTAGATATCTACTTTCACACTCTCTCCTTTTACAGATAGGACTTATGGCAGTAAAAGGTTAAAAGATCCAAGGTTGACACCTAAAATAACAAAGGCTGGCTCAATCTCAAACCTATTGCCACAACAATAACGTGCACTTGGTCAAATCTGATACTGAAGGCAAGCAAGCTTTTGAAGAACCTAAAGCCTTTATTCCCTCACTTCAAATACAGTCATGTCTGGCTCTTTCTTTCTTCCTTTTAAGCTTATCCAAATTTCATTTTCTCAAAGACTGATTTGCTTGGTTCCTGTACTAGGTGTTTTAAACAATTCTGAAAGTGAAAGGGAATGTTAGTAATAATTTTGCTGAATCAGGGACTGCCCTTGTCAAACCAGGATGTATGGTCACTCTAGCTACAGGAAATGTAAATAGCTCTTCCTAGTTCTCCTTTTTCCCCAAAACACTATTCTGAAGAGTGTGATCATCAAAAAGCATAAGAGGGCCAGGTGCTTGGCTCACGCCTGTAATCCTAGCATTCTGGGAGGCCGAAGCAGGTGTATCGCTCAAGGTCAGGAGTTCTAGACCGGCCTGAGCAAGAGCGAGACCCCGTCTCTATTAAAAAATAGAAAGAAATGGTCTGGACAACTAAAAATATATATATAGAGAAAAAATTAGCCAGGCATGGTGGTGCATGCCTGTAGTCCCAGCTACTTGGGAGGCTGAGGCAGAAGGATTGCTTGAGCCCATGAGTTTGAGGTTGCTGTGAGCCAGGCCGATGCCACGGCACTCACTCTAGCCCGGGCAACAAAGCGAGACTCTGTCTCAAAAAAAAAAAAAAAAAAGAAAGAAAAAAAAGCAGAAGAGAACAGATTATGCTTGCGATCTGAGGTATGCTGATGAAAGTCACACAGGCTTAGAGTCATATTTCATTTCACCATGGAGATACATTCTGAGAAATGTATTATTTGATGATTTCATTCTTGTGGCAATACAAAGCGTACTTACACAAATCTAGATGGTACAGCCTATTGCTCCTAGGCTACAAACTTATATAGCATGTTACTGTACTGAATAGTGTAGGCAATTGTAACACAGTGGTAAGTATTGGTGAATCTAAACATACCTAGATATAGAAAAGGTACAGTAAAAATACAGCATAAAAAAAATGGTACATTTGTATAGGGCACTTACGGAGCTTGGAGGACTGGAAGGTGCTCTGAGTCAGTGAGTGAGTGTTAAGTGAATATGAAGGCCTAAGGCATTATTGTACACTATTCTAGACTTCTTAAACATTGTACACTTAGGCTACACTAAATTTATAAAATTTGTTTTCTTTCTTCAATAATAAATTAACCTTAGTTTATTGTAACTTTTTAACTTTATAAACTTAATTTTTTTTAACTTTTTGACTCTTTTGTAATAAGACTTAGCTTAAAATACAAACATATTGTATGTACAGTGGTACAAAAATATTCTCTTTCTTTATATCCTGATTTTATAAGCTTTTTTCTATTTTTAAAAGGTTTTAAGCTTGTTTTTCATTTTTAAGCTTTTCTGGTTAAAAATTAAGACATAAACACACATATTAGCCTAGGTCTACACAGGGTCAGGATCATCAAGACACCACTATGTGGTAGGAATTTTTCAGCTCCATTGTAATCTTATGGGACTACAGTTGTATATGTAGTCTGTCATTGACAGAAACCTCATTATGCAGTACATGGCTAAATTAAAGTCCATACTAAATTCACGCAAAGCAAACTACTTCTAAATACCATATTTGAATTAAAGCTAGTGCAAATCAATGAATTAGTTTATCAGACCCAGAGATTTCAGTAATCAATTTTTGTGTACTCAAGAGAAAATGGGACTATAGACTCGCCAGAATGACTAAAATTAAAAATAAAAACATAAACTGGGTACAGTGGTGTGCGCCTGTAATCCCAGTTACTCGGGAGGCTGAGGTGGGAGGATTGCTTGAGGTCACGAGTTCAAGGCTATAGTGCATGATGATCACACCTATGAATAGCCACTGCACTCCAGCCTGGGCAACACAGCAACACCCTGTCTCTTAAGGAAAAAAAAAAAAAGAGAGAGAAACATATACACACACACACACACACACACACACACACACACACACACACACACACGTATATGTGTGTGTGTGGAGTACACACACACACTCACTCACTGAAGAAAACTAGAAAGTTCTTAGAGTTTATCAACAAATATACACATTTATGCACATACATACACACTTACATCCCATGTAATATGTTACTGGGATTCTGTTATTTCAACCTTGAGAAAAAATTATAGTGGAAAATGTGAATAAGGTTTGTCAACAGATAGACCCATAAGACGACTGGCTACAAAACACAGTAGTTTCCAGATTACAATTAATAGTGTCATCTTTTCTGGCTGTTCTTTGGTTAAAACTCTTGCATAGAGAAGCAACAAAAGTAGTTATTTCACAGATCCTTTGGTTTGTTCTACTTGCTACCCAATAAAGAATGAGAATTGGTAAGATTAACAATGACGAAAGCAATCAAAAATTCACCACCCTGTTCAAGCTGAAAAGATGAGGAGGGCATGTTACATAAGGTTAAAGTTTTTAAAAAATTTTTAATGAATATTTTTTGAGGCAGTATGGTTAGACTATATGACTGAAGAATATGATCCACTAGTGAATAAATAAAGACAGGAAAGAAAAAGTTGCTCAAAAGCTATACATAAGCTAGTCTGGACAAGTTGAATGATATTCTTAAACCATTAGTCTAATGGATTTTAAAAGTTGTCCTGATTTTCAGTACATTATTTTTTGTGTGGACAGGGATTCTTCTAATAATTCAACTTGATCCACATTGAGTATAGAGTTGAAATCTTAGAAGATGTTATAGTTTTGCTCTAGGATGATAATGAAATGTCTATACCTTAAAAGGACATTTTCATTGCCTGTTTTAAAAGATGACATATTGCTAGTCAATATGGCTTACTCTCACCTGCACTTGAGAATTCTGAACAGCTCTCCTTTCTTCTAAAACATGGGAACCTTCTTAAACACATAGTGTTATTCAAATTCTGTGGCCATTCTGCTATTACATCAATGATGGCATTGCTTTCCTTAGTGTCCTGCTCAAATTGATAGACCTTCAAACACTGCAAACAATATAACTTATAATTAATGATAAGATTTTGGCAGATGTCTAGCCTGGTATCCAGAGCTGATATATCAGAATAGAGAAAATTCCTCCAACCCTGCTACCTAACACTTCTGGACAACTCTTTGGGCCTTCGTTCCTCCTTCTATAAAATGATGGTGATGGACTGAAACAAGATTCTCTAAGGTATGTTTCAGTTCCAGTTCTAACATTTTACTATTTTTCTAAAGTTGAATTATAGGCAGAAGTTTTCCTACTAAACAAATTCACTGAGCCATACTTCACACTAGAAATTAAACATACACATTGGAATATTATTATCAGTGCTGCAGTTTAAACAAAGGTGGGAAAATGTGAACATAGGGCAAATGTTTAATCAGACAACATAATGTATGTTAAATGATATCACAATGACCACAGAAAAAACAGATGGCTATGAATGTAATAAGTAAATGTTTAACTTTGTAAATTGAGGTTTAAATTAGTTCATATAACTTAAATGCAGTTTCATATATTGCACAATAAAGGTGAGTAATGTTAAATGGTTCAACACTCCTATTCCAAAGCATTACTAATATCATCATAAAAATTTTTATAGTAAATTTTATCAAGAAAGCATATTGTATAGTAACTGAAGAAACAACTGGTGAATCTTGTTAGGAAAATGAGTTTAAGATGCCAGTAAAGTTTCAGAGGAATAGTAGTATCACCTGCTATTTCTACTGATCCACTAGAAGATTCTTTCCTAAGAAGTTAGTTTGATTAAAATATTCAATCTATATATAACATTTAAATAAAATATGATTATTTTTAAAAGGAAGAAAAACTAGTCTTACCTTATCCAGTCTCTTCTGCCAGCTGTCCTCACGTTTAACCATGAGTTCAATACAATGAGAAAGTGTTGCAAGGATTCCAGCAGTAGTTGCTTTGAAAGTTATCGCTTCCCCTTTAAAGTCTATACCATTAATTCCTTTTGGTGTTACATGTGGAAATACTGAAAAAGAAAGTTATTCATAGAAAATCTTCTAAGAAATAATTCTTCATCACAATTTAAAGTTAGAATATGTTCAGAAAACTAAGAAGTCAGAGAATGTTTTTGGATTATAATTTTCCTCCTGTAGGACAACATTAAAAAATCTCCCATCCAAGTTCTATGAGCTATGTGGCAGCATATGTACTTTCAAATCATTTTTTCTAGATTCTATTTCCTGAAATCTATTTGCTGTGCAGCACCCAATGAATCAAGTGGTAGGAGGAGTAATACTTTAACAATAATATTATGACAGCTTAGAGCAGGACCTAATTATGGCAAGAACTACTTTACATTTTGAGACATCTAGAATTCTAAAAATATATGAAGACAGACTATAGAATCTAATAAAATAATATAAAATTAAAAAACAAATATCCAAATTTAAGCCTAGGACCAATGCAATTATTTAAATGGCTTTTATGTTTAAACTTTATAATTCATGGTTAGCTTTTGAATTAAATAAAAAAACAACCCAATTAAAAAAAACAAGCAAAAAGATACAGACACACTTTACCAAAGAAAAGATACAAGTGGCAATAAGCACATGAAAAGATGCTTACTTAGTTACTAGGGAAATGCAAATTAAAGCCACAATGGGATACTACACACCTGTTAGAATGACTGAAATTTAAAAAGCCTGACTATACTAAATGTTGGTGGGGATGTGGAAGAACTGAAACTCTCATATATGACTGGTGCAAAACAGTTTGGCAGTTTCTTTAAAAGTTAAACACACATCTACCATATAATTCAGCTATTCCACTCCTAGGTATTTACCCAAAAGAAATAAAATATATGTTCATCCAAAGACATGTACAAGAATGTTCACAGAAGCTTTATTTGCAACAGCCAAAATTATAAACAGCCCGAATGTCTACCAACAAATGAATGGATAAACAAATTATAGAATATCTAAATAATGGAATACTACTCAGCAATGAAAAGAAATCAACTACAGATACATGCAACAATAATGATACATCTCAAACTAAGAAAGAAGCCAGCACAAAAGAAAACATACTCCATGAGTCCATTCATAGTGATTTCTAGAAAATGCAAACTACAGTGACAGAAAATATATCAGTGATTGTTTGGGAATGAGGGGAAGAGAGGGATGACAAAGGCGATGGAGGAAAGTTTTGAGGGTGACAGACGTTAATTATCTTGACTGTGTTGATAGCTTCATGAAAATATTCAAACTTATCAAATTGTATACTTTGTCAAAATATTAATATCTAAATAACATGTTAATTATATCTAAATAAAGCTTTTAAAAAACTTTTATTTTCTCCCATCAACTGATGAGTGGATAAAGAAAATGTGGTGTATATATACACTATGGAATACTACTTAGCCCTAAAGAATGAAATAATATCTTTTGCAACAATTTGGATGCAACTAGAGGCCATCCTAAGTGAATTCAGGAATGGAAAATCAAATACTGCATGTTCTTACTTACAGGTGGGAGCAAAGCTGTAGGTACGCAGGGTCATACAGAATGGTTTAAGGGATACTGGAGACACAAAAGGAGAAAGGCAGGGGGGGAATGAGGGATAAAAAAATTACCTATTGTGTACAATGTACACTGTTTGGGTAATGGGTACACTAAAAGCCTAAAAGCCCAGACTTTACCACTATACAATTCATTCATGTAACCAAAAACCACTTGTACCTCTAAATCTATTGAAATAAAATAAAGAAATAAAGTTTATGTTTAAAGAGAAAAAAAAAGGAGGTAAATTTCAAACTGGAAAAGTGACCATAATTATATGTAAAATAATATGACACCTAGGGCAATCACTAAAAATGCTATATAAAAAATACACTTAACAATCCTATAAAAAAATAAAAATGGAATTCTAAAGAATGTTCCACTAACCCACATAAAGGCAGGATGACTCAAGTTCAAAGTAGGCGAAAGGATTTAAATGTAACAGAAAATGAAAAGTTCATTAATATAGCTTCAGATTCTACAGTATAACTGATTTTTAAGAAATTACCACTTGAGCTTTGAAGTGGTATAAAAGAATATCCAAAAATATCTTAAAGGCTCTTAAAATACTCTTGTTTATTCTAATTACATATCTGTATTTGGATTTACTTCATAAACTTTAACCAAGACAATATATATAAACAAATTGAATGCAGAAGCATATGAGAGAATTCAGGTGTCTTCTATGAAGCCAAATACTAATGAGATTTTCAAAATGTAAAACAATGGCAGTCTTCCCACTATTTTTTATAAAATACAGTATTTTTCTCAAAAAATGTTATTCATGTTCACAAGTAATGAGTTTACTATTGTTATTTTTAATGCATTAATATATATTTTTAAATTTTTTTAAAAACAAAAAAGCCTTATTTTCTTTATAAAAAAGACATATAGATTAAGTGAATAGAAATGTTAGTCTGTCAGGTTTTAGTCTGAAATGTCGGTTCTTGGCATGCCCATGGCCGAAGAATGACCAGACACGCCAAAGTTAGGCAAGCATGAAAAGGAGGTTTGTTGAGAGAAAGATAGGATTACAGGGCAAGAGCAAGACATAGGTTTACAGAGCACCATACGCACGCCACAGATGACAACCGGACCCAATGTTGCAGCAAAAGGAAACGTGCAAAAAAGGGACTTGGTTATGGTCTGCCTCTTGTTTTAGGTGCCTGGATTGGGACCCTCCCTAGTGGCTCATATGTCACCATAGAATCACTTTGATTGGACAGTTGGGAGTCACATGACCTGAGCCTTAACTACACACGTGGGTCGTTCTAGTTCAATTTCATACTCCATGGTACCTGTGCTGCTTGGCCCATGGGTTAGAGAGTCCTCTGCATTCTTACGCAGCCAGCACACTACTTTATGATTGGCAGATTCATAGAGTATTCTCTCCTCCCCAAAGTATGGCAGTTGCTCAGGAGATTAGGGTGGAGCAGTATCAAGATGGAGGCCTGCAATTCTCCCTTGTTGTTCCTCCCAAGTGGGGCAATTGCCCCAAGGCAATGGCACCCACCCTTATCCCTAGGAAATCTGGAATCCCTTACTATCTACCTAACAAGTCCAGAAATAAATCCTTACATTTACAGTCAATTGATTTTTCAAACGGTTCCAAGACAATTCAATGGGGAAAAATCATCTTTTTAACAAATGATGCTGTGGCAGCTGGATATCCATATGTAACAGTTACCATTATTTTATAACATCAGAATGTCAATTTACCTACATGTCTTTCCTTAGAAAATATTTTCACTTGGATTCCAGCAGTTCTACTGCTTTTAAAAAATTGTTAAATTAGGTAATTATTCTTTGAGTTATTACATAACTTCAGAAAGTATACCTTATCCAGCTGAGGGGAAAAACGTATTACTTACACTTTTCTTTATTGCCATTGGCATTATGCAAGAAGTCTCCATCAGAACGTGTCGTAGGGAAGTCATCTTCATCATCTTCTACGACTAAATAAAATACATTTAAAGAAATTAGGATGAAAAGGAGTAGAAACTAATCAGTTTATTCTTATGTTGTTCAACTGAGTTAATTTATTCAGGATTCTGTGAATACACTCAGCTTTGTTTTTTTCATTGGTAATCAAGGTATGCTCAATAAATATATGTTGTGGCATGTCTTTAAATACATTATTATAAAACTATATCCATTCATATTTGTTTAAGGGAAGGTTATTGAGTTATGAATTACTTTACCCTTTAGTCTTTCTATCTCCTTCCTTGGGTCTATTTCCTTCCTAATGCCACCCTTGGGGCTATTTCATAACTTTATGCAGTGGCCTAGAAGGGCTGAGCAGGACTATACAAGGAACCTTCCATGTAGAGGACACTTTAGATTGCCTCTGAGTTCTTAAATCTACTATTTCTGGATATGCAGGGAAAATATGATGACTTGGAGATGTGATATCAATTTTAATTCTTTTCAGTGTGTGTCTACGCCTGGACATCTCTTTTACCTTCTCAAATTCCTTGTGTTCTCCTTTTGAATACCTCTTTCTTCTAAGTACAGGGTGTCCCAAAAGTCACTATACATAGGGAAAATGAGATATTATAGCTAAATGTACCCTTATTTATAAAATATACATTTTCCCTATGTGTGGTGACTTTTGGGACACCCTGTACTATCCCTTTTTCTACTGTCTAACATACTTTAATTCTCTGTACTATGTATTACACTCATAATGCAAATTTCTGAACCTCAGGCCCCAACCTTATTTGCTGCTTTTATCAAGCCTTTTGTGGCTTGTTTTATTATCTTTTGAGGAACTTCCTTTCTACACAGGGAATTTGCATTCTAAACTAATATCTTACTTATTACCTGTATCTCTACCTCAGGAGTACTTTGGCTCTATAAGGAACACCTCATACACGTTAGCTCTCTCTTCTATGGATGTAGAGCCCAATTTGATACCTTATTCTGTCCCCTGAGTAAATGGTAGGAATCACTATGGAAAATACATTCATTCTGTACTGCCATTTTCTAATTACCAGACTATTTCATTTTTTTATCATGTGAAAATTTTGCTACTTATTTATAACAACTTTTTCAAATCATAACCTATTATCTAACAGCTTATATTTATTTCTAACTGGCTGTGATATCAGTATTCAATTGATATTTTTCTTTACCACTTTCATCATTCTTACAGATTTCAGTATCAATACTGAAGTCTCTGTAGATACCTTAGTCGCAAAATTAACCACTTTCCCAGCCGGGCGCGGTGGCTCATGCCTGTAATCCTAGCACTCTGGGAGGCTGAGGTGGGTGATCGTTTGAGCTCAGGAGTTCGAGACCAGCCTGAGCAAGAGCGAGACCCCGTCTCTACTAAAAAAAATAGAAAGAAATTATCTGGACAAGTAAAAAAATATATATATATATATAAAAAATTAGCCGGGCATGGTGGCGCATGCCTGTGGTCCCAGCGACTCAGGAGGCTGAGGTAGTAGGATCGCTTGACCCCAGGAGTTTGAGGTTGCTGTGAGCTAGGCTGACGCCACAGCACTCACTCTAGCCAGGGCAATGGAGTGAGACTCTGTCTCAAAAAAAAAAAAAGAAAAAAAAATCGCAAATATGGTCGATTCTAAGAAATCCATTAACATAGTGCACTGCTCTGTTTTTAAATCAGTACAGGTTGAGTATCCCTAATATGAAAATCTGAAGTCTGAAATGCTCCAAGATCTGATACCTTTCAAGTGCCAATATGATGGTCAAAAGAAATGCCAATTGGAGCATTTTGGATTTCAGATTTCTGGATTAAAGATGCCGAACCAAGTGCTCGCCTCAGCACCACATACACTAAAATTGGAATGATACAGGGAAGACTAGCATGGCCCCTGTGAAAAATAAATAAAATTAAAAAAATTAAAAAGAAAAGTTGCTGAACCTGTAAGTATAATATAAATATAGGTATAATGCAAGTATTCCCAAATCTGAAAAAATCTGAAATCCAAAACACTTTTGGTCCCAAACATTTTTAGATAAGGGATAGTCAACCTGTCCTGATCACCAAACAAGATCCTGACCTTGACTCAATACTACTCTGATTAACTGCTTTTAAATGCTACAGAGCGGCCTTTACTCAAAGTAGATACTAATGAGGTAAGTGTGATTAGTATCTACTTTGAGTTACTAAAGATTCACTTTCTTATCCTTAACTCTATGGTTACCTACTTCTATGTTTTCTTCATCATCCATGATACACATTGTCAATCTTGTAATTTCCAAGCAAGCCTACAAACTACTTGGTTCCTAGATCACACATCCAAGTTTGTCCCTATACCTTGAACTTTAGAGTTGTTAAAAAAGGCTCTATAAACAAAGACACTCATCCCATTAAAAAAAAAAAATTTCATTTCTTGTTAATTTTCCTCTTAATCTAGTTGATAGAGATCATGATTTTAAAAAAACTTAATTACCCTACTAAGGAGGGATTTTTGTGCAATACTGTTCTTCATGGAAGTCAATAATATAAAAGCCGTGTGTACTATCAGTTGAAGTTATACAGCAACTCTCTCTAAATTAGTTCCCTGGCATAATCCCACAAAGACAATCTTCAAGTACATTTTAAGATCCTTACTTCCCAAAGTCTTTTCAAATTTCCCTACTTTTTTGCATCTTATCAATGAAAAATTGAAGCAGTCTGTTACCCTCTCCCTTTACTTCTACCTTTATGTACTCTTTCCTATAGCAACAGATACTTCATTATATTTGTTCTAGATTTTATCTATTTTCACAATTTGAAGAATGTGTTTTCTTGGAAAACTCAAAAGCCCTCTATATACTATTTGATTTTCCATTTGGCTGGTCTTTCCTTCTGCCTTCAAAAGGCTTGTTTATAATGTTGGCTTCTGCTTCTACTAGAAAGATTATCTACATATCAAGAAACCTTTAAAGAATATAACCCTAAACTCTACTTCTTTTCCCAATCCCTCAATATTCTGATTCAGTAGGACTAGGGTGAGGGTATGATACAATTATTTCTTTATTTTAAAGCTTTCCCCAAACGATTACAATAATCAACCAGATATCCATTTTTCACCACCCAAATATTTCTTAGCCACTAGCAAATTTAATCTTGTTCTCAAACTACCCCCTCACAATAACCTCCACTTCCAAACAGACACAGAAAGGCTTTTTCAAAGGATAACTATCTTTTAATAAAAAAAATCTATTTCTATGGTTGGTCCCCACCTCTTCCTTGACCTTTTGACCTCTATACTATATTTGACTGCTCATGTTTCCAGTGAAATTTCTACTTGTCAAGACTGAACATTCTTGATGGATCTCCATCTTCTAACCATGACTCTATTTTACGTTTTTTTTAAAAAAATCAAATTTCCTTTTGCTCTTTAGCTATAGGCATCCTTCAACTTCCTTAGATATTTGTCCTTCTACCCTATGGGAATTTATCCACCGTTATGAATCTAAACTATTTTATGCTAAAGAATTCCTAACTTATTTTCATGTAACTTGTTAGTGTTACTAGCACTAGGCTCGTATCTTCCATAGAATTTCTCCAAATAAATGTCTAATGCTAAAACTCAATATATGTAAAAGGAGCTCCATAAACAAGCTGTGCAAACATTCCTACTTGGCTTTTCTGTGCAGACTCTCATCTGTAAAAATGGTTTAATATTAATATCTACATAATAGCCTACTGTTAAATTACATCTACTGTAAAATTATATCAGATAATTAAAGTATTTAACATAGTACATGGTAAATAATATAAAATATTATAAAATTAATCATAGTGACTTTCTTCCAATGGATTTCCTCTCTATTCTTC
This sequence comes from Avahi laniger, assembly GCA_963575035.1. Classification (NCBI taxonomy): domain Eukaryota; kingdom Metazoa; phylum Chordata; class Mammalia; order Primates; family Indriidae; genus Avahi; species Avahi laniger. Next base: position 1,680 of record CAUYSK010011683.1, on the reverse strand, counting down.
ATGCTTGATCCAAAGGCTCCTATACTGATGCTTAGATTACTACAATGGTTCAGCACATAATTTTCTTCTTTCTTAAGTCTCTCACCATTCTAATCTACGTTATAATTATCTATAATGATTAATCTTCTTAAGATATTAATTTCAACTATGTCTTTGCCTAAACGGTAACTTTCCAAATTACCAACATGAGAATTTTTACATTCAATTCCATGTTCTTGTGTTCAATATTCTTTACTTTATTCTATTAGCACCAAATGGGGGTTTTCAGTCTTTTTGGTTGTTTGTTTCAGCCCAACACTTTGTATGAAAAACTGATGAAAATAAGATCTATTCAGGTTAAAAGAGTGGCCTTCCCCCTTTGCTTCCCAAGAACTGCTCCTCTGTGTTTTCAGTGAGCAACGTAAAAATAACAAACAAAAAGAACTGCTTGTGCATTCTTGAGGCAACTTTAAGGAACTCTTAGGGATATCTGACATGGTTTGAAACCACCGCCTTCATATAAATCCTCCATTCCAATCGGACTGGTCTCCCTTACCAAAACTCAAATCTATTATGCTAAACTCTACCTTTGGATCTTGCACATTCCTGCTTTCCCTCACCCCTGCAACAATACAAATTAACCACGTTAATAACAGCAGCTATTATTTATTGAGTTTTTGTTATTATGTACAGTGCTAACATATGTATTATCATTTAATTCTCACAAACACATGTGCTAGATATAACATCCATTTTATAGCTGAGGAAACAGAGGCTGAGAAATGTAAAACTATTTCAGGTCATTAAACAATGAATAGAAGAGCACGATTAGGAGAAACTTTACTTTTAATGTGGTATATATGTCTTTTTTTTTTTTTAAATCAAACAATATGTTTAGGTAAGAGGTAATGTCTACTACTTCTGCAATCCCCAGAGTATCTAGACCTGAAGTGTTAATTAAATCTTACTGAAGCTTCTGTGGGAGTGGTGGTGGTGGGCGCTCAGGTAAGACTGACTTATTAGCAATTCTGATAAAACATTTTCTATAAAAATAGTGAATACCTAAAATAAAAGGAGAGGTTGGGATTATCATTTCAATGACATACATAATGATGAATTGTGATTCTTAAAATACTTTAAGTCATAAACTTTGTTTTGATAATTTAATGAAAGTACATCCACAGAAATCCTTACACTCAGGTCAGCAATTCTGATCTGCCAAAGTAGGAATTATGGTCCTTGTTCTCATTTCACCTTTACCCAGCATGTATTCTTAAAAATATCAGTAGTCTCTCTGGGAGGCCGAGCCGGGTGGATCGTTTGAGCTCAGGAGTTTGAAACCAGCCTGAGCAAGAGCGAGACCCCATCTCTACTAAAAATAGAAAGAAATTAATTGGACAACTAAAAATATATAGAAAAAATTAGCTGGGCATGGTGGTGCATGCCTGTAGTCCCAGCTACTCGGGAGGCTGAGGCAGGAGGATCGCTTGAGCCCAGGAATTTGAGGTTGCTGTGAGCTAGGATGACACCACGGCACTCTAGCCCAGGCAACACAGTGAGACTCTGTCTCAAAAAAAAAAGAAAAAAAATATCAGTAGTTTGTAAATAGTATTTGTAGGAAACCAGTTGTTATGGGCTGAATTGTATCCTTCCCTCCCCCTGCCAAATTCTCATATTAAATTCCTAACCCCTAGAGTACCT